>LPNX010444671.1:142989-152989 GCA_001517045.1 Pseudotsuga menziesii
AATATATCTTATATTTTTGTAGTACATCTCTTAGGAGGCCCATTTTTGACCTCAAATTCTCTCTAATGTTACAAAATAAAAAAGAATCTCATCTTCTGAAACTTGACGTTCAGTTCTTAGTGCTTCATCAACTTGCCATGATGTCTGCCTAGTAGAGTGTTTGCGACATGGATTTTGCAGCAAGGGATTCAAATTTGTTGCAATAATGTGAAGATGTTGCATCGATATATTTTGTTATTATAATGAAAAGTATTTATTTTAAAAAAACATTACAAAGGTGTTTGTTTACCTGTTGTGGCCACATCATGTTCTTCATATTCATGTACATGATCAACCTGTACTGTGTGACCATCTACATGCTCTGTAGTTGAAATATGGAGAAGTACAATTAATGTTTTACATATGCAATGCTATATATAAAATTGTAGCATATGAATAAATTCATTACCAGGATTTGAAGCATGATCTTCGATTGGTTGTTGCCCATCCTCGACATTAAGGAGATCATTACTTTCATGCTCAAAATAGAGTCAATATTTTATGTCAATTATTTATAATGAATAGATTGCACAAGTAATAAATCTTCATTAAACTATATATATTTTATATACATGTGCACTAGATGGATCACCAGAACACCATTTTTTCCCAAACAATATTTTTCAGTGTTCAACAACGGCTTCAAAGCCAAAATTCAGGTCTTCCTCAGTGATCACTTCTTTGAATTGGTCGTCCTGCATATTTTCATAACATCATTAATTTACATTTTGCAGTGCAATAAAACAAAAATAATTTGTTATTTATTATTTGCATGCATTATCAATTTTTCGATACTTACAATTTGTGTCGCCAAATTAGAATAACCACCAGGCCCAAGCTTGTGCTGACAAATTTTTTATATTCTTTCCTTTGTGGCATTTGATGTGTCTAATAGTCGATGCAAGTGTTTAAATACGTTAGATTTCCGAATTCGATATAAAAAATAATAATAATAATAATAATAAGGGTTAGCCATTAGAGGAAATTTGAGGTCTAAAATGGGCCTCCTAAGGAAAATAATAAAATAATAGTCAAAATAATAAAATAATAGTTATTAATTTTGGAGGAAGAATGAAAAAAACTACTTTTTGTGTTTGTATTTTCGACATATCGCCCTATGTTTTTACTCAAATTCTAAGTGGGAGAGCTTGTTGGATACATAATTTAATTTTGCATCCAACGAGTACTCACACTGCATACTTTTGACGGACCTCGCTACCCCAAAAACAAGAAATACCTGAAAAAATGTGATGATAACATCATCATCACGTTTTTTTAGGTATTTATTGTTTTTGGGGTGCCGAGGTCCATCAAAAGTATGCAGTGTGGGTACTTGTTGGATGTGGAATTAAATTTTGCATCCAACGAGGTCTCCCACTTGAAATTTGAGTAAAAACACAGAGAGATATGCTGAAAATACGAACAAAAAAAGTAGTTTTCTTTTATGACAAATATGTCAATTCAACCATTATGGTTGACTCATTTTATTGAAATTCTATTGGTTCTTAAATTCCAACTCACAAAATTTATGGTTGGCGCGTTTTCTTATAAGGCCCATTTTAGACCCCAAATTTCCTGTAATGATTACATTGTGAAAAGTATTGCATACCTCCCTGTGCCTGGTGGTATCTTTCCTTCTTTTCTTAGAACCCTGTCATTTCCATATTCCACAAGGTATTTCCACTCTCTTGATGGAATCATCCGAGGTTGATCATACCTAGGGTTATTTTCTAGGTGAACCCTATATTGGTCTTAGACAATATTCATAAGTTGTCTAGCCTTCTTTACAACTGTGACTTGATCGAAGGTCTTGTTGTCAAACATGCCAACTAACCGATTAGTGAGCTCATCCTTTAAATTTTTCGTTTGTTTATCCCACCTTGTGTAGATGGTGGGCCCGAATATATCCAAGGAAAAATAATTTAGATGTTTATAAAAACCATTATTTCCTGCAAAATGATCATGCCATCATTAGTTGAAAAAATATTATCGATATATTACAATCAAATTATAAACACTAACGTGAACAATGTATAATTGCCTGAGATCTTCTCTATCTTTATTGGAATGAGAACTTCGTCCACCAAAAATGTTGTTTGTATTGTACCCATGTTAGTGACATGGGAAGATCTAGGAAATATTGCTTCAGCAATATCAATACTAGCAGGATCTGCATCAACCCCTTCTTCTGCACAATCTGGTGTGTGTCGGTCACTAGCAGGTGCACCCTCTACTGGCCTCGGGGGTGTCACGGAACATGTTGTCGACTGTTCAGTCCAAAACAATGGCACATGAGTCGATGTACATGGAGTCATTTACTCATGTGATGACTGATCTCCATGAGCATCATTGGGCCCAACACTGCCTTGACCACTAGTGTGTGGTCGCAGAAAATCCTATAAATACAAACCATATTTTATAAGTTCATTATCATACAAAAGTAAAAATTATAAAGTTCTAAATGAATTTATATTATGATTCAAGATTTTGCAACTTGCTTGCAAGGCATGATATCTCTTTACCAACACTTTAACCTTAGTTTTAATCATGTCTGTCTGTGGAATAATGAATAGTAGACGAAGGATATACTCATTAATTTTTTCAAGGCCTTCTCTATCACCTTATCTAGGTCTAGAGAGGAACCAACATTAGCATCGTCTAACAACTCATGCACATCAAAATCTATTTAATTATGTGATGTTGTTTCATACACTGAATCATTGGTCTACAACAAAAATATATAAAACACTACTGACGTGAAAGCAATAGACTAAGGAAAAAAGTTTATTAACCAAACATATCTATCATGATAGATTCCTAAAATTACAACTAGGTTTACTTGATGACTAGATTATGGTGTCATCTGATCCACAGTTGGGGACTTGCCTCGACCATCCACTTGCAAAAAAGAAGTAGAAAACATTATCGTAATCAAACCAGTATACACACGAAAAATAGATAACAAAAAAACATTATGCTACATATTATATTGGTACAATTTTGATGTATTTAAATTGTACAATTACAATAAGGTTTACATGTTTCCTCAAGGTTGTTGTTGTCTCATCAAGAGTTGGGTGGCTTCCCTGATCAACACTCTGCATAAAATATCGATAACATTATATAAACCAAACGAATATACTCATGAAAAAACACAACAACGAAACTTTTGTACATATTAAATTTGTACAATGGCATCAATGTATACATGCCGCCTTGAGGCAGGTTTGGTATCATCTACTGCGATGGAGGTTCGCCTCACAAAAACCTGCATCAAAAACTTAGAAAACAATTACCTAAACGAAACCAAAATGTTCACCGAAACAATATAATAACAAAACATTTTGATGTATTTAAATTGTACAATTACAATCAGGTTTACATGTTGCCCTAAGGTTGTTGTCATATGATCAACAACCAGGTGGTTTTCCCGGTCAACACTCTGCAACAAATATACAAATAACATTATATAAACCAAACGAGTATACTCATGAAACAACAAAACAACAAAAAAAAACTATTTTTTCAATTTATATTTGTACTATTACAAAGATGTATACATGCTACCTCAAGGAAGTTGTACTCCTCTGACCAGCTGCTAGGGAGATTCCTTGATCACTACCCTGTGAAGTAAATATAGAAAATTTAAACAAAATTATAACAATTGACTAACGGAAAATCCTTAATAGGTTAAATTAATTAATAAAAGGTTTGGTAAACTCTTGGATGTACCACTTCCATAGTAACTGTGTTTGTATCTACTCGATTCAAATTGTAATTAATAAGCAACTCTTTCCCTGCAGCTATTGATTTAATGGCACATACAAATACATGGTTTGCTTCATGTCCCTCAAATATTTTGTTGGGTTTCTTACATGTAGAACATGGTTGTGTACTATTTATAAACCACGCAATATTCCCAGTGGCCTTTGGCCTTCTGTCAATGTACAACGTTGCTCCTTTAATTTGATATTTGTCTTTCAATAGTAAATAATTTGTTGACAACCCATATCTACACATACTTCGTGTATATTGAACCAGGAGCATCCAAATTGTGTAGTTGTAACAAGATCTAACATACTCCATCAATTATGTACATGTTGGCTCAACCCTCAACCAACAAAAACCAGTCGACAGGGGTCCCCTCTATCGACACTCAACTCGCCATGATCTCCCTGAGCATCAGCCCAGATAGGTTTTACCCCATCCAACAACACCCATAGAGCGGATGAGGTCTCACCTGAGATGTTCAAGGGAGGGATGACGGAACCAAGTTTCCACAATATAGAAGAGGGTTAGGGCATCGATGGTTTATCAGTTCAAC
Source organism: Pseudotsuga menziesii (assembly GCA_001517045.1). NCBI lineage: Eukaryota > Viridiplantae > Streptophyta > Pinopsida > Pinales > Pinaceae > Pseudotsuga > Pseudotsuga menziesii. Next base: position 147,353 of record LPNX010444671.1, read on the forward strand.
AACCAGATCAGATCAACCTCTTAATAGAACCATTCATCATTTCACATCATTCATTCATAACTGTAACATATCTAGATCAGAAAACATAACAACATTCATAAATAGTAACCATCACATCATAGATCCACATTTCATATTTACTTAGCACTCATCATCATATTTACAGGAATAGAAAGACAGGAAAAGACAAAAGAAGGTAACAACCATTCAGATCAACATCGATCTTATCACATTACTTCTATGCAATCACCCACATATCAAAACAGATAACAATTCATATCAGACAGATAACAACTTGTTCTCTCTATGCATCGATCCGTCTCAATATCGTATACACTGATATTAACTTGTATATGCATTCATAATTCATCTTCCTATATATAGGCTTATTCCTTTACATTCATGGTCCACTTCTAACAACCTTCTAACTAAATTAACTGACTAATGACCAATATCCATAAAAAATGGTCAACAAGTACAAAATGTGACACAAAATAATCAAAAGTAGTCTATCTTCTACCTATCACCCTATCTTCATCTTGCGTGGTGTCTTCTATGCTTGTGCGTCATCCGCGATGCTATGCAACTTACCCCAACCCCTTACCAACAATACATTTGTCGTAACCGACCTTTAAGCCATCCATGCAAAACAACCCCAAACCATGTAATGACGACAGTGGAATTCAATATATCATCTCATTCACACAAAAATATGTGTTTAGTTGAGGATGATCCCTATGTACCCATTTTTTTACTAGATGTGTGTACCTTAAGGGCACGTCGATGTCGCATATTGTCTCATCATCATAGAAACATGACCCCCCTTCAGCGAGAAAAAATTCTATGCATTTATGGAATTTTCTTCTTATCTTTTGACATCTAGTTGATATAGCCCTTGCATACCTACTTGATGTCTCACTTTCCTCTAGCCTTCCTAAACTACCCTCGCTCAAGGAAGATAGGTCTAACAAATACCTGTTTGGTTCTACCTGTACCATGGGAAAAAGTTCAAATAGGACATTGTTGGGTATGCATAGTTCATATTAGAAAATTACAAGGCATTAAGGCATACATTTTCCACTATCATCATACATAGTTGACATTTTCCCCCCAACCTTGAAAATGCATATCTTGACTAAGGTGTATTGTAAAAGTGGAAAAACAACCCATTTTACCCATAGGGCCACCAAGACCAATGACTTTAATCTTTTCTCTCTCTCAAGTTATATTGTCACATATATTTTTACCATCATTGTATAAGCATAAGTAAATAACAAAGGTGGATCTAGAAAAGTATTGTTGTAATAAATTCATACATAATTTTCATCTCTTTCAACTTTAACACTCCACTTGTCACTGTGTTAAAGTTGGTCCTTGAGATGAGTTATCAATTTCAATGTACAGAACATAAACAGTGAAAAAATTACAATGAAGTTTAAATAATGAATAGTAATTAAAGAACAATAATAATGCTAGATATATATGGTTTGGATCTGCCTTATGCTCAGACATTATTTTGAGTCATCTCTTGTCACTGTAAGGACAACTAGTCATAAGACATACCTTCAAAGAGAGAGTTAGAGTGTTGATGGTTTAGGTTCACATTTCATGGTTGGAGCTCACAGGTTGGAGATCACGGTTCACAATTCAAAACTCAATTCTAGAAGCCCTAGAAGAGGTACCATATGACCTTTGGTACCCTGCTTTAAGTGTACTCAACTTCATGTGTCCATCAAATATCAAATCTATACTTCTTTCATGCCAAGATACTCCAAGAGTGAAGTTATGAACATAATATATAAACTTGGCATGTATTCTAAAATCGTCACTTAGGAAAACCTAGGTTTTAGGGTGGTTACCATAATAAAACATAAACTAAAGTTGAGTACACTTAGATTAGGGTACCAAAGGTCATGTGGTCACATAATAATAAAACAATAAAAGTAATAAGGTTAAGTAATAATACCAAATTTGGTCAAGTTACCACACACAATAAGGGATCTAGGACCAAATAAAAGATGAAGGACCATAAGTCAACAAAAGGGGTCACAATAAGATGGTAAGGAAAACCCCATACCCACAAGTCCAAGGTGTACCATAAAGGTGGAAAAACAACCCATTTTACCCATAGGGCCAACAAGACCAATGACTTTAATATTTTCTCTCCCTCAAGTTATAGTGTCACATATATTTTTATCATCATTTTATAAGCAGAAGTAAATAACAAAAGTAGATCTAGAAAAGTATTGTTGTAATAAATTCATACATAATTTTCTTCTCTTTCAACTTTAACGCTCCACCGGTCACTGTGTTAAAGTTGGTCCTTGAGATGATTTATCAATTCCAATATACAGAACATAAATAGTACAAATATTACAACGAAGTTTAATTAATGAACATAATATATAAACTTGGAATGTCTTCTAGAATGGCATGTCTTCTAGAAAGGTCACAACTCAAGTACAATGTCACAACTCAAGTACAATGAACACACACAAGGTCACATCCCACAACAGGATACATTCAAGATTCATAGATCAGGGTTGAACCTACGCTTTGCAAAATTAGTTACTCGACTATAGTTGGTTGCATTTAGAAATTAATGTATGTGGAGATATGTTCTCACAGTGTACAATATTCATTTTCCTCGCAATATGGTAAAAAATGCACATTGTTAGAATATATCATGGCATACACTGTAATTCACCACTTGCATAAATATTATTTTTCTGTACCGAGAGACCTGCACCTAATGATTTAATCTTTGTCATGAATATTTGATGAGGTAAAATATAAATAACCATAGTCATTGGATTTACCACAAGTCATTAGTTGCATTCTGTCAAAATAGAGTAGACAAAAACCAATATAGGTTAAATTAATTTCCTCAGACATAATGAAACCATCATATTTATCTAAATTATCTTTGTTTTCTTTGTGAACCTTAACATTTATCATTATATGTTTTTATTGATTGAAAAGAAAGTTAAACTTAGAGATGGCTTGCTCATATATATATTTTTATTCAAGGAAATATAATTTGTTCCTTTATAACCTCAACAAATAATAAATGGAGGGAAAGTTAAACGACTAGATGCGTGGGGGAATATCAGCAGCTATATCCTCCTTCATCTCCAAGGGGATTATACTCTCTCTCTCTCTCTCTCTCTATTGTCCTTTCTATAAGACCTATTTGCTAGCTGGAAAGTAAGTAGGACACCCAGATCACACATACCCATCATACTCTTCTCATGGTCCAAGAAGGAAACACACCCACTGATAAGGCCATATTCCAAACTCCTACACTCCCAACTACAAACCTCTACTCCCCTACTTACAAACTACCTACCCACAGATCCAGTCAGAACCAAAACCAAAAAATAAGGATCTTATCACTCCCAATACGATACAGACTCACAAATTAGATCTCTTACTTGATTACAGCTTCTGAGAGAGCAAGTTCCAACTGCCAAATCTTTCACGAGAAGAAGTCCAACTGAACCTAAATCACAAAGATCACACTTAATGCATAGGGAACTAAAACATCTATATGCCCTTTCCCATCTAGATGAAAATTGGCTAATATGAGGTCTTAGCCTTTCATCCAAGCCTCAATTGTTGTTACATTGCATGTCAGTTCATGCATACATTTCTAACTGTGATCTAAAGAGGTTGCAATTTTCCTTTTTATTTGGGGGAAAAAAAGGCAAAGTATAACATGTCGAAGGAAGTTTTGAGGGTGAGCAAAGATGCCAAGCAGAGTTGAGCTTCTTTGGGTGAAAACAGGATTTTCCTTAGTATCTGCATGAAATATATTAAATCCATGGCTCTAAGCCAAGGGAAAGTATCAAATACGGCCCAAGTTAAGCCTTACCTTTCCATTCCATGTCAATTCTAGTTCTCGGCAACCTCTGGGCAGATTTGGACCCTCGTCACCCATAAGTCTTCTAGCATGAATCCAATGTGAGGATATAAGAAAATTTATTCTTAACATCCATACAAAACATTGAATTCTGCAATATACAATATTGAAACCATCAAGATTGACAAGAGGGATCACTCTCCAATCCCTCATTTTAATACAATTTGTAGTAACCTCATACAGGCATATATCTTCCATGGGAGTATACTGTTAATTTTTTATAGAGAACTGACATAGATCCTTTCATAGGGAAGAGTTAAGAAACACTACCACATGTTTTTCCCCTTTTATCAAGTGAGAAAATACATTTATAAAATCAATGGCGGTCTATCTTCTCACCATAAACTCCTCAGAATCCCTCCAAATTGTAGCACTCGTTCACTTTGTTAAATCACCATGGTCATTATCCTTTCCCTATATCCATCTCAATTGCACTTCAAAGGGATGCAACAAGACTACCTTATTTATAAGAGCATAATAATGTGGAATCTCGTCACTATCATCGTATACATCCCAAATCTAGTACTCTTTGAAACGATTATTTATTGGTCAAATTCAAAAAAGTCTAAATCCTATGGGTAAGGAAGATATTTATTCATCATTCAAAGCACCATTTATACTGACTTGAAAACTATGAATTTGGCAGATAGAAACAACACTATGGTGTTAACGATATCAATCTTAAACCAAATTTTTATTTTCCAAATGCATATCTTAGAATGTTGAATTGCTTAGCATGAAAGGGTGAGTCTAAAGAAATATAAAGGTAAAAGAAGATGGTTAAATTAGTCCCCTTCAAGGATTCATCAGTACGCAATAATATTGCAAACAAGGATCCCTTTTAAAGGTTTAAAATCACCGAAGTATATGTATAGGTTCTAGCTGAATTCTATCCCCCAAAACATGTTGAATCCATCACTATTCTTGGCAAATGTAATTTTTAAACTTACAAGTATTTGCAATATATCCTGCTCATACCAAAACTAAGCAAATTCCACTATCAAAATTGCCCAAGGGTTTTAAGAAAAACAAAATTGCAAGCACTGTTTCTTTTAACATACATTCCTTGTGGAATCTCTGAAGTTCAAAATACTCACTCTGATCATGCTTTTAGGCTTGAACAACTAGGATGGTTTTGTTTTAACTTTTGAGCCTATCCAGCTTTTCCTTAGGGACCTCCCAATCCTTTTATTTTTTGTGTACATTGTCAACCCAGTAATCTGATAATGTCCTATAGAAGATAAGACTGAAAATAATGAGTAGATATATGCCTAAAATGATAAATATTGACTTGTGATAAAAATGAAAATGCAGTGTAAGATGGAATATTTCAGGTTCAGTCTAGAAGTTATGATTACTGGATAAATATGGAAAGATACCTTCTCCCTTCTCAAAGAAACATTGATAATTTGGTACACAAATTGCCACTTCAAGTACTTTTACTTAATAATCTTGGAACATTTCAGTAACTTGACAGATGAATTGGAGTGTTTTAAACTTAGTGATTTCCAACTTCTGCAGTAAGGACCAGAGTGAGGTTCGAGACATCAATATGAAAAATTCAATTGCAGCTCTTCCCGAAACATCATTATCAAATAACTAGAACTTGTTACAGATTGTAAAATGAAGTTTTGATACTTAGGCAATTGATAATTTCCACTGAACATGTTTATGTTTCATGTTTGGGAATGATGAAATAGGCTGCTAAAGTATTA
>LPNX010444671.1:157989-212989 GCA_001517045.1 Pseudotsuga menziesii
GTGATGTATAAATGAAGTGCATCTCACTCTCGACCAATTGTTTGATGACAATAAAATTAAAAGTCGATAAAAATGTATATTCACTTAACAAAGTATACACTCTTAATTGATGCAATATATTGAATAGAAAAATAGAATATATATGATATATATACATCAAAATCAATAGTCAAATGTATTATATTAATTAATCTCCATTAGCTAATAATTACCTTTCACCTTCTTCGATCTACCTTTCCCCTTCAGGTACTCCCCTTCGAAATTGTTATTGGAGTCTGGATCACAAATGTGACGTAAATTAGGAAGATATTCACTACCATATATCCCTCCATCATAGAACCCTCTGTAACGGTAAAAATATGTTTACTGAAACTTCTCGAACTTCCACTTTCAAAAGCACAAATAATACATGAATATATATAAAAGTTGATAAAATAGATATGATATTTTACAAGATAGACTTGCCCATATATATAATTGTTTAAAGGGTGTCTAATGCAACTCTTCATAAAGAGTTACACCTTTTCACTGATTAATATTATATTATTATATTATTATTATTTGTTTTTATTATTATTATTATTATTATTATTATTATATATTGTATTATGTTCTATTTTTTATATAACATCGCCTTCCCCTTAAGGGAATCTTTGTCCTCAAAGCTTATTGAAGACAAGGCTTACGTCTCATTTTTTCCTTGTAATGTTATTTATCGATATTTTGTGTTAGTAACTGCAACACTTGATGAAACAAAATGATACAAGTTACGAATTCCCAAGAAAAAATGTTGCATCGTTTGTGAAGTGGTCCATTTGAGATCTATTTTCATGGGAGTTGTTTGTTGATGGTTTTGTTAGATGGAACTTCTTGTTTTATGGTTAGTTTGTTGATTTTGTGTTCTTTCTATTCTGGAATCATTACTCATTTTTTTATGTTCATTTTGACCCTATCGTTGGTAAAAATGAGTCATATAATTTGGGAATCGATAAGGATTTCTTACTGTTTGTTTTTAAACTAGATTGGCTTCTTTTTTATGGGTAACAAGGACTAGATTTGTATTCGCTTCTTTTCTCTAACAAATACATAGCATTCTTAAGGTTCCTTATCATTTCTTCTTGCACTTTATCATCATATTTAATCTTCAGAATATGATATATTAGATCTTTTTTACACTTATTAAGGTGAATATTCTCTTTGATATTTTCTAATAGTTTCTTCTGGAGATATTGATTCTCCTCTTCTAGATTTTGATTGTATTGTTCCTTATCCTTCACCTTCTTTATTTGAAGAAGTAACTTCTGATTATGATCTCTTAGACGAGAGATCTCTTATTCTTTTTCCATGATTACTTTATCAAATTTATTATGCATCTTATGTATCATATTCTGATCTTCTTGTGAAAGCACCTTTGAGATGTCATTAAAGTCTTCAATGACAAAACTTCTGAACTTGACTTCATTGTAATGTCCTGGAATGTGACTTTCCTCTTTTTGCAAGGAAATGTAAAGAATGTTTTCCTTGTGTTGAAAATGAAGGCACCCAATGTACTTAACCAATATGACCCTAGAATTATATCAACCTTGTCTTTCTCCAATGATACCACAGAAATAATACTAAATTGAGTTAGGACCTTGTAATCATCAACATATAGGTGTAGGTTCTTAAGCTCATATTTCTCATCAGAAAGAATCGTGTTATTGTCAATTATATCTCATTCTGAAAGCATTAATTGGTTTTCTAGGTCAACAATTATACAATTCTTCATGGATGTTGAGAAAATAGCGATGAATACAAACTTCTCTTGAATAATCCCATAAGTTTTTAATATGGGGTGTGCATGTTTTTTAAAAGTTTGTAGGAATCTTCCTTGTTTTTTGTCACAAGACTCCATTTTATTATGCTTCTTATCCCAAGATATATCAAAGAAATACATCCTTTATCTTTTATAGTATACTATACTTTTCAATAATTAATTTCTTTCCCTAAATACTTCTTGTAGAATGGGTGGTTGGGAGGAATGATTGTTACTTTCCCCACCCAAGTTCAAATCTCACTTCTTCCTTAGTAGCTTTAAAAATTGTTATGCACTTTTAGATGTTTTTCTCATTAAGGCTAATGCATCCAATAAGCCACTTGCTGGAAAAGAAACCATGTGTTGTTTTTAAGATTGGTTTCTATTGTTTTTACTTTTCCCTTCCTTTTTTTCTTTTGTTTTTCCCCCTTTCATATTTTTTCCTTTTTTTTTAAAAAAAACTCTCTTTTTTTAGTAAGGTCAAAGACCTAATTAATTATAAAACTATGAAATCGAGAAGACAACGTCCCAAAAATTTTATCCAAAGGAAGACATAAAAGCCCAAGAAGGGGCTCTGATACCACTGTAATGGTAAAAATATGTTTACTCAAACTTCTCGAACTTCCTCTTTCAAAAACATAAATATTCCATGAATATATATAAAAGTTGATAAAATAGATATGATATATTACAAGATAGACTTGGCCATATATATAATTATTTAAAGGGTGTCTAATGCAACTCTTCATAAAGAGTTACACATTTTCACTAATCAATATTGTATTATTTTTATTATTATTGTTGTTGTTGTTGTTGTTTTTTCAAGAAAAAAAATCACTTTATTGACACTGATTAAACATGAACTTCCCTCCAGGAGCACACATTAAGTACATGAAAATTGCCTCACACAATATAATTTCAACCCAAAATCCGACACCTTGCATGTCTGTAATTCGACACTTCTCTGTCGCATTTTCGACACATACACTTTTTTTTGTCGTCGGTGGCATAACGTCGGATCTTCGACATCCTACCAATGTGGGTCAAATATCCAACACACCATGGTGTTGCCTATTAGACCATTTTCTCTTCCAAAGTGTCAATCAAAACTTGCATAAACTGTCGAAAATCCGACGCCATTCGACACTTGAAGCATCGACCTTCCGACGGATAGAAGTGTCGGAGGAATAGTGACGCCGTTGGTATATTGATCCAGAAAGTGTCGGATGTTCGATGCCATCCGACACTTGAAGAGTCGGCCTTCTGACGGGAAAAGGGTCAGAGGCATGGCGACACCATCTAATATTCAACTCGGCCCAACACTTGAAGCGTCGGTCATCCGATGGTCTGAAGCGTCGGAGTCATCACACGGCCATCAGATGGTTTCATCGAAGCGTCGAAAGAATGTCGAAAAAGAGATGCCTGTTGATAGATTTAACAAAAAAAAATTGAAAGATTTCACTTAGTTATAGCGATTTGATAACAAGTGTGGGCCGGGGAGTTGGTGGCTTACAGAGGAACTTCCTCTAGCACAGCGTTCAACCTTCCCCTAGGATAATTTTTTGTACATTGAAGCAGGATCCTCCCAGGCACAACAACGATTTGTCATGCACGTGGGCTCAGGATTTGGTGATTTGAGCAGTAATTGCCTTCCCTAGCAAATCCTATTGTCCTTCCAAACTAAATCGTTGAGCTTCCAATGCACACACGTCATCATGCACAACAATTTGCTTCTACTAAGCTCACATAACTATTTAACTCTAGATGGAGAGTCCATATTGGATGTTCATTGATGTTTTTACTTGTCTTTGCTTCCAAAAGGAATCGTTGTGTGTGTTGGTGTCTATCTTCTATCAAAGATAACAATTTACCTTCCCAAAGCTAGATCACTATGTATCCTTGCTCAACTACATTTCAAAGACAGCGATTCCCTCTGGCGTTACTTAGACTGCAAAATAGTGACAAGTGGATCCCTGGGAGAGGCAGGCAATGCAGGAAAAACATTGATCTCCCTTATAACCCAACTTATCCAAATTTATCATGCATTTCCCTTTGTAATTTTTTATATAGTCTTTCCATTTTTATGCTTTGTGTTGTTGTTGTGTTTTCTACAAGATGGGAGCATGAGTTTATAGCATCCAATCCTTTTGCAGCTAGTGAATCCCTTTATTTTCCTGGAGAGATGGCAACAGAGCTTTTATGAAAGATTTATTTATAAGAAGACTAATGATCAGTCAGTCAATGCCTTTGATGCAGTGAATGGAGTCTATGAAGGCTTTAGCTGCTAAAACAAATAGATATTGAAGTCGATATAATATCTCACAGTCTAATAATAAAGTATTTGATGGAAGAAGAGAAACTCTATAAGGCTTCACAGTTTCTTTTTACTACAAGCAAACATAATTTTATATTATAACCAGCATCGGTGGCTAAGTATTAAGCACAACAATTACCATCTAACTACTTTGTATTAGCTATTATGCACAGGGCAAGGAATTCCTTATTGTCTATGACTTCGTACAAAGAGGCAATCTTTAAGAGGGCCTTCATATTGAAGAGCATAAACCAATTATTCCATATAAAGATTGGTTTACAATGGCTGTGGAGTTGCAGGGGCATTATATTGACCCACTTTTGACAATCAAAATGAATTGATAAAGAGGAGCTGCGTTCGAAGGTTTGAGAACTCGACGTTTCGATCCCTACTCTGGGATCATCATCAGGAGACAGTTAGAAGCGTGATGACCATAATCAAAATGAAGCCCACGAAAAAGTTGATCACAAAAATTAATTGTATGTTTTTTCAAAGTTTTTGCTTTAAACTCCTACTCTAGCTTTGTTAATGCATTCTAATGATATAGGCTTGCCTATGGATTCATAGGGGAAACTTATCAAATATATTACTATTTCTTCTTTGGATTTATGGTAAAATGATGGGTGAATTCTAGGGTTTCATGCACATGCAAGATTGATGCTAGCATTGTTGGAAGAACATGAGCACAAGGAGGATCTAGGGTTTTCTTGGTTGCTCCATTGGTAAAGTTTGGTGAAATTATGCTTCTATGGATTGAATGGTGGTTGTAATGCTGTGTTTTCTGTGAATTAGAGATTTTTACCAGCTTTTGTCAACTTTTACATGTTATAAAACATCCTCTTGAAGGATTTTTCTCTTGTTTGTCATTAGATCTCTGAATTTTTCCCTAATTAGCATCCTCCAACAAACCCTAGAGGTTGTTTTTGGAAGTCCTAGTTGGTGAGGCTTAGGAAAATATTCCAAGAGGGAGGCTAATCACCATCCCTCATGGCCTTGGGTTTGAAGTAAATTTCACAAAAACCCTAAGATTTGTCATTTTGATCAAAATGTAGTATTTCATGTGTAAATATACGCATTTGCGTGATTAGTGTAGTGTTAGATTAGATCTGCGTTTTTATAAACTAGAAAACCTTAGAAATTTATAAAATTCAATAATTAAAAAATACCAAAAATTTTCAAATTATAAGCCACCCTCAAATTTTGGTCTGCCTATTTATCCCTAGATCCTCCAGTGCGTCACCTATCTTCTTGTCTACATCCACGAACTTGAGAAGCAACCTAAAAAAACCAGTCAAAAGTCAGAGTTAGGGTTTCATATTTGACATGTTTCAATGGTTGGGATAATTTGGCCTTATAAAAGGTTACTTTATGCCTTACAATGACCCCATTTAATTGTTTAGTAGGGAAATTTAGGGACTCTTTCCTTACTTATCAGTGTTACTATCGTTTCTATTCCTAAAACCTATCGAAAAGACCTGCAAAATCAACCAAGTTAGGGTCATGTTTGAGTTATGGGGAAATCTCAACAATATAATTGAATTCTGCCTTCCAAAAGCATTATTTTTAGGCTAAGGAATACTTGTATAAACCCTTAAAAGGATGGTTAACTTAGCTGGTAATTTATGTTGATATACAGTAGTATTTACAGTTAATCTAAATGATGATAATAATTCCTATGTGATGATACATGATGGTTGTTAATACTTACACTTGCTAGCTGATAAAATTGTCTACTAATGTTGATTTCAAAGAAAAGTGGTTTAAATGATAATACTTTGTTGGTTATGATTCTGAAATAGCTTTTTCTGCCCTATATCCTTGGTGTGGCTATGAAACACTTATGCTTTACAACAATAGCATATCATGCACAGACCTAGAAAACACCACTAACTTATACAAGAAATTTACAAAAGATCAAAGGTATGCATGCTTTACTGATGGACCAGCTAGCAAAGAAGTTCCAGAATCTACAATAGAAACACAACCTTCAGCACAGAAACCTGCAACAAAATGTTCATAAAATGCCATGAATATTTTCATAAGATTCCTTAAGAAACAATCATGTGTCCAATTGAATAAGATGGACTATATGTTGACCTGTTGATTGATCATCAATGAGGAAGTCTCCCATGTCAAACTGAAGGAAATAGAAAAATTGATTTATTAGAGTATATTAATCCCATGACATACCTACTAGTAACTATATTGACTCATACAATTAACATGGTATGCATGTGTTTATCCTTAAATACAATCAATCTTAAACCTGGAAAACTAACATGATTCTATTACATACCTTCCAGTAATCGTTTCGAGTAACAGGAGCATATTGATTTTTACCCTTGAAGTGATTAGGATCAACACCACCAAAAGTCATGGCTGCAAATGGGCTTTATTCAATAAAAACATATTTTCCTTGGGAAAGAACATCGAAACTGTTTCCAACAAATGTGAAAATGTTTCCTTAAGCGAAAAGATGTCATACCAAATCTAGTGATCTATCATTCTAAATCAGTGAAAATGACTGATACTCTTTTTCAGGCTGTGGATACCTCTAGAAGATTGCCTGAAAACAACAAAAATAAACAGTTTTTATAACTTAACCATTCAAACAATGCCTTCCAGAAATAAAGTAGCAAATAAATCTTTATTTTTTCAAGCAGATCTCAATACTTTGTTACCATAATTATCAATGCAATCATTCTTATTTTGTATTCCAGAGTTGAGATGTTTTCTCTAAGTAACCACTTTAAACTCGGTGATAAATTAGAAGCAAATCAGAAAGATATAGATGCCTAATAAAAGATTTGCACAAAGAAGACTTTGTAACAAATTAGCAATTATGAGTAATAAAGTGCACAATGATGTTGGGGTGAAAAGTTACAATGGAAACTAAAAATACCAATGTGTACCATGCCCAACTCACAACCTACATGGATAAGCACAAATATAAAAAGAGGTTTACCACTGCACAATTAACCATTAAAGTTGAACAAGATATGAGATTAAGAAACAAATTACAAAACTACTGGAGAAAGATAAACTGGGGCAGATAACAATATACGCATGCAGGATTAATAGGGAAACAACGCTTCAAATACCATTTTCCTCACAAGTCTATTTATCTTTTTCCATCTTTTGACCTTTCATATTCCCATCAAACTCAAATGCCTATCAAATTTCTTGTAATGAAATGCCTACATTTAATTTTGTTGTCCTAGCTATATGGTATTGGTAAAGTATTACCAAGGGGCCAGTTATCATGATAAATCAAATTATTTAAGGTAATTGTTTAGATCAGATAGAACAAAGTTTGCCTCTATGTATGGTAATCATCATCATCAACTAAATGTATGTGTGTGCACATGCATAAATACCCAATACATAGCTCAATCAAACAAAAGAAAACATAATTATACATTGATTTGTGGATCTTCACACTGTCTTCTTATGCTTTACCTTTCAAAACATCATTCAACATACTTCATTCTTTGTCCTGTTGCAATAGTTTCATGTTAGGACCCATCAAATATATTTATGTTTGTTTATGAAAATAACAAAACCAATCTAAATAAATACAATTCTATTACAATGTAAATTACAATACTATTCAACTATTCAAGTAAATTATATGTTAAGAATATATCCCCTGATAAAACATGGATAACCAAAAATACTATGTATATAAGCCCATCGATCTAATCAAACCTCCATTTCTTACCTCTTAACTATGGAAATGTTTCTCAACGCTATCTGTAACAAGTTCAAATGGAGGAGTCAAATAGCAATAGTGAAAATTACTGTAATACCTCGGTTTTGACCCCGTTTGCATTAAAAGGTACATGATGTATATTTTGTAATTAATCGTGGTGAGGAGCTAAAGGCAAAAGCCCCACCATCGATTTGGTTGTGTATGTTTCAGCAATAGGGATCGTTGTCGATGGTATATCGTGCTATCCAGCACATTATAGTTTTGGCATCATGTAAATGTGCACATCAAATAAATAAACCCACATCCAGCTACGACGGTGCAACGTTAAATGAAAAGGGCATGATTCCTAAGGTTAAGGGGGGGGTTTGTCTAAAACGTTGAGGTCATTGGGAGTTGCCATGTGTCGACCACCCACTAAACTTTTGTTGTTTGATTTGTTGGGAGCAGTGATGGTTGGGGAGTGGTGGGTGGCAGGACTGCCATTCTTTGCCCCACGTACACTCCACAAGCGAGCTCGCTCTTCCTCACACGGAGGGCAGGGGAACGGTCGCCATTTTCCCCACTCACTCCCCTCTTCCATTCACAGTTTTTGGTTGTGGTTACCCTCACGCAGAGATATTATACTCTCTCTCTCGCACCATTGGGTTCTCCATCGTGAGTTTGTCTAGACCATCTCCCACAGGCAGGGGTCGGCTCTGTTCTCCCTTCTCTCGTCGATTGTTGGTTGTGGATCTGTTTTCCTCCCACAGGGAGTTATTCTAGATTTCTCGTGTTCACGCAGGGATTTGTGTCTTCTCCTCCTTTTTTCAGACTGTGTAACATCCTATTACCCCATCATTGAATTAGGGCTTTGTTTTCTTCCACCGTTCTGTTGGCTGCATTCTTCTCCCTCAAGTACAGATTGGGAATCGATTCCTTTAGCATTTCTACATGTGTAAGTTCTCCAGCATTTTCATTTGGGGACTGTGTGCGGTGGGCTCATGAATGTTGGTTGGCTATTGATTTCCACATTCGTTGGCTAAGTTTTCCCCTATCTATGGCTGGGAGTTTTGCTTCTTTCCCATTTCTACCTGTACGGTGTAAGGTTGCCATCGTTTCTTGGTAAGAATGGGGCTGTTGATTTCCCCTGGTTCTGGGTTGCTTCTTGGTTTCTAAAGCTACAAACGTCCTTTGGGGATTTTTGTCTAGTTGTTTTGGCCACGCTAGGGCCAAGAACAACTCTGAAGAATGGTTTGACCTGAATTGTGTTTCACCTTTTGTTGGGGATTGTCACCCTGTTGTCTTTGCCTTCTTCACAGAGTTGTGAATTGTTTGTTTTACTGTGACATGCAGTGGTTGGTCTTTGGACTGTTGAGGGTAGGATTAGAGGCTGGGTATGCTTGAGAAAACTGGTGTTTGGAGCCATTCAGACAAAGTTAGACTGTTGGCTTTTTTCTCCACAACCCTTGAAGAGTATTGGAAAGGGAAGTCAGGGCCTGAGGGACTGTGAAGCAGAGAAAGGACTGATTCCTAGTGTCGAGTATGTGGATGTCTTAAAAATCAGGTTAACTTTGGTGTAGGAATCCTTAGCTCTCCATTGAGGCCACCAGCTTAGCATTTTTCCTTTCCTAGCTCCTTGACGGCCTGATAAACCCTACTATGTGGGCTTGGCTGATTTGTGTACCTTGGCTATGTATAAACCTGCTTTGACCCTTATTCCTTGAGGAATCATGCCCAGCTCGGGGGTGGCAGTGTTGTTGAGAGATTGATGAGCATGCTGGCCTATGGTTGGGTGGAACATTGCAACGATGTAGCTGGTTGCGGGATGAATCCTGTTTAAGATAATTATTCTTGACTATTTCCTCTTTATGTTTATATTACTGATTAATTAATATAATGAACATGCGGCATGCTTGATTGAATGTATGTTTTCTTCTGCTATGTATATGAAGTATTATGCATCTTAGTATGCTTTATGTTTTAAGAATTTTATTTTAGTGTTATATGCATGTTCATGTTCATTGGGCTATTTTTCCTCTATGTTTGGTGATAGTAGCGTCCTCTTCGTCGGTTTGAGGGTCGAGGACATTACAGTATGGTATCAGAGATCAAGGTTACAGCATGGGCCTGAATGGGCCATGACAGATCAGCTAGCAAAGGAAAGTTTCCTTCTGCACAGCAGAAATCAGAAGGAATCTGTGCATGACAAGAGAATTTTGAGAAATTTGAAAATTTTCTCTAAGTATTGGAACCGTCGGCCCATCGGAGGACTAAGTACGAAGGTCCTCCAACACAGCGGACAGACTAGTCTGATAGCCATCTGATACAGAAGACTCCACCATCGACGAAATTTAGTTGTTTGAGCAGCTGGCACAGCGGCGGAAGAGAAGAGAAGGTTTCGGCGAAGATCTTCCGAAGGCCGCTGAAACGATGGCAAAGGTTAGTTGTTTGAGGAGACGACGCGGCGACAGACAAGGAACGAAAATTTTTGCCGAAGTGCTAGAACCATCGAAAAATATTAGAAGATTGGGCCGCCGATACATCGGAGATAGTTAGTTGAATGGACCGCCGATAGGTCAGGAGAAGTTAGTCGTTTGGTCCGCCTATGTGTCGGGAGAGATTAGTTGTTTTGACCGCCGATGAGTTTTAGCTCGCGGAAACCACAAACGGTTTACTACCCATCGTTGCGGCCTCCTAGAGGGTTGTCCACCCGATGATTAGTGGTTTCGACCGCCGATGTATTGTTCGAAAGTTAGCGAATGGAGTGGCCGATGTGCCAGCAGATGAGGAAAAGGAATTTCCGAAAAAATTTCTAAGTACCGGAAACGTCGGCAAAAGATAGACGATGCAGCGCTGATACGTCGACAAAAAATAGATGATGAAAGTGCCAACCCGACGAAGGGATAAAGGAAGTTTAAGTTTTCCACCGAAAATTCTTAAGTATGGAATTCATCGGGGAATTTTAGTTGATCTGATCGGTGAACTTTAGAGGATGGAGACGTTGATGTGGCGGTTGACGTCGGAATCAATTAGATGATCGTGGACCCGCCGTTGCAGCTACCATGTGGACTAGCATGTCGATGGCTAGAACTTTCAACTGCCGATTATTGACACATATCACTTAGGGGTTTTTAGCACCAGTGGAAGTCGGAGGAGTCAGACGTTTGCGCATCCGCCATTGCGGAAGCTTAGAGAACTAGCCGCCCGACAGGTAGACGATCTGATCGCCGATGATGGCTTTTGCAGCGCTGATAAAGGACTCAAAAGACTAGAAGGATGGGGATCCGAAACAGCGGAAGATGCTAGCTGTTTGACCGACGATAAATAGTCCTTGGCATCGTCGATGCAGTACCAGGATTAAGGGTTATAATCGCAAAGAAATATCGGAAGATTAGATAACTACAGGCCTAAAATGGCAGAAAGGGTTATTTGTATGGCCATCGATGAGTAGCGGAGGAAATTAGTTGTCCTAACCACCGAAACGTTGGAATGTTAGTTGGGATGAGACCCGATTCTATTCAATAATTTTGGGTTTTTCAAAGTGGAATTTCTCTTAGCAAATTCCAACTGTTTTTCAGTGGATTTTCAGCATACTGCCAGTGGATTACATGGCTGAGAAGGAAGAGAATTCCAGGTGGTTGAAGTTCGCATTCCAGACCAAAATTTAGTGGTGTATTTTGCCATCATTTTTGAAATGGTGTGGTTTTCACACCCAAGGTCAGGATGAAGCATGTGGATAGGCGTTGGAAAGCTTATCCAGCAAGGAACAAGGGAGAGTCACCAGAATTTGAGTGTGGAGCAGCAAAGTGGTAGTAATTGCTTGAAAGAGAATTGTGTTGCTGTCAATATGGACAGATCTAGGAATTGCATGCCTAGAGGTAGCAAGACCATGAGGTCTAACCAGCTGTTGTGTGGAAGAGGAGTTCCATGCAAGGATGTAGGACTTGAAAAAAGGGAAAATTTCCTTAAACCCTTTCTTGCTAATTACAAGTTTTATACATGAAATGTATGAAGATATGCCTTGCATGCATAGGATATTACATGTTGGTAATACATCTATAATGAGACACTAATGATAATTATTGCATTGGTGTTGGCATTAGTGGAAAACCAACGACAACCTGGACATGGCTGAATATGTTGGTGATGTTGATGAATGTGACTAGCAACCCTATGGAGAAAGGGTTTAAGGCAACAAGTCCAAAATCAAAAGTTGGTGAGCAAATTCTACAAACTCCTGCAAAGTACCAACCAAACTGGTAATGTCAAGGGTGTAGGTAGGACCCATGAAGGTAAGAGTTTAATTATGACAATTTCATGGAGTGGTAAAAACAAGAGGTCTCACACCATGTGGGTATTTGAATTGTATACTGCATTCATAGAGAAATGTGTCATGCCTGCATTATGTTGTTATGGGCTTAATATCCCAAGGAAAGTAAGCACTAATGATCTTGATTATAGGCATGCATCCTATATGAAGTAGTCATGGTTGGGCCATGCATGGTATGTTTGAATGCATAGTGTTCCTGAATCAATGCAAGGTAGAATTGAGTGGGTATGCATAAAAATATTTTATAAATCTTGTAGTTATGCATTGAATGGATGCATATGAAAAGTATGAGTAAATGTTGTAGATATGCATACATAAGTATGGGTGCAATGATGAATATGAATACAATGTTGTATATATGCATACATTAGTATGATATAGTGCATGAGTTATTATGAATAACTAATAGCCGAAATGATGAATTGATGAAAATTCTGGAACCATTTCAAGAGCTATTATGAATGCAGGATAGTAAGTGCATGAAGAGAGTGGTCATGATCGGTTGGCTGCCAAAAATTCCCTATGGAAGGGCAAGGTGGTACAATGATATTCTTGTGAAGTAAGGAGTATCTGAACATTTCATTTTGGCATAAATGACGTGATCTTGCAAATTTTAGTATGATAATGATTGCGTGAAATAAATGAGTTTTGGTAATATTGATGTGATTAACAGCTGGAAGTGTTTTGAATTTTATAAATCCTAAAAATGCCTCAGTGATTGTTGCAGCAATGAAAAATTTATATGCATCAAGACTTACTAAGTGCTCGGCTGATTGAAGTTCAGGTTTCAGGTAGATTGTTTGGAGCATGGCAACGAAAGTAAGACCATGACAAATGCCTGAATCTACCATGTGAAAGAACCAAACCTTATGAGAAGAGTCTCATGGCTGTGAAAATAGTTTGTATGCATAATTGGTTGTTAAATTTGAATTATGAATTTTGGATTTAAGAAATTGCTGACAATTACTAATCACTATTGGCTTGCATAAGATTGTGTCAGGAGGACACATTGTAAGTGGGTTTTCATATTAGGCTAGTAAGCATAAACTTATTATGGGCATAGTATAGTTGCTTACAAGAGACCCACTATTAAGGATCACCTCATTGCCATGCAAATCAATTTTTGTAGTAAACAGAGTTGCAAATTCTCATTGAATTTAATTACTAATGTCATTGCTTGGTTATGGAACAATCAAATTTGGATTGTGTTATCAGATAATGATTGATTGTTTGTCTATTTGATGAATGTGCCAGGGGTACACACTATAGGAAGATCATGTGTGATGGCCTGCAGGAACCAAACTTCATGGGAAGTTTTTCCCTTATCTTGGAAATGGGTTTTGGGTGAAACTCCATTGGACATTTGGAAATGTCTCATCTACACTACATGTTTGGTAAGCAACATGAGTGAGATGGTATAGAATGTGAAAGGAATTGGGATGGAAAACTGAGGAACTGTTAACTCAGAGAAGGGAGCCCCATTCCTCCTCAACAAAGGAATATTTCCTTGACAAATGGATAAGTGTTCTGTGACCCTAGCTAAGAATATGCATGTCAATTGTAGAATTCAATATGCAGAGCATGTTTTGATTTTATTTCCATTATGGCAAATTGCTTGAGTACGAATAAGGCCTACATGGCACACACCGGAAAAGGGTGCACACTCTTCCAATGTTGAATCATGGAATGGTTTTTCAATGTTGATTACACCCTAGGGAGTGGACGCACTCCTGGCGTCTCAATACTTGATAGTGAATGGTGTGAAATATGGTTACAATTTTAGAGCAATAACGCTAACGAATATGCTTATATTACTTGTGTAGTCAGGCTAAACAAATGTAGTCTGGTATTGTACACTAAATGAACAATGGCTTGAGCTCATCCTACCTTCTACTAAAGAGCACAGAAAAGGATACATTCTTGAGGGACTGTCAACTCAAAGAAGGGGGTGGTCTCTCTAAAGAGCACGAAGAAGGAGACATTCCTGAGGGACTGTCAACTCAGAGAAAGGAGTGGTCTCTTGTGTGTGATATGGGGTAGTGGAGTTAGAGCTCACTACCGAAAATGAGACCTGGAAATGGTTGTTTATTGCTGATATAAGTGCATGTGTTATTGTTGATGGCCTGACAAACCCAATGGTGTTGTCTTGGCTGATGATTGGTTGTTGATATAAGTGCATTGTTCATATAAGTGCAGGCGATTGTTGATGGTCTGATAAACCCAACTAAAAATTGGCTTGACTGTGCCTGATATATATATATATATATATAAGGATGTTGTGAAGCAGCCTCCATGCTGACCTAATATCCAAGTCCATAGGTGATCCCAAGGCTTGCCAAGCGAAGCAGGATCCTGTGGACCAATGAGGAAATGCACAATACAGATAAGTATTGGATTATTTTGCAATTATTGCTTATGAATATGCATGTGTATATGATTTGGTTATGATGTTTTAAGCTCTTGTTAAGAGATTAAAACTGATGAGAATAAACTAAAACATGTGAATTTATTCAATGTCTGAATATAGGTATTGCTAGAAGTGAGGACTATGAGAGCATTGTAGGGGTGCATGTGGACATGTGACTGTCCTGAAGAGCTCAGAATGAGCAGTAATGAAAAAGGTGCTAGTGAGACTGTGAAGTTCCTAGCAGCCGAGACAAACCATGTGGGGAGGCTCCATGGTTGAGAGGTCTGAAATAGACTGGAGACACTAAGTGTCATGACTAAGAGGGATTGGTCCAGCATTCACAGTGAAGTGAAAGAGGCTGAGAGCATGAAAAGCCATAGAGGTGGTGTGGGTTCCAGGATGGAATGAAACAAAGAGGGGAAAAACTCTTCCTGCACTCTCTTTCCTTTTTATTATACATATATATATATATACGCATTGTGAAAACAAAAGATTGTTGAATGCATGTATGACTGAAAATGGAATGTGTGTATTTGCTTAAGGTAAATTGTGAATGTTGCAATGATTAATTCCCTTCCCAAGAATGGACATGAATGAGCTCATGTGACTATTGGGAATGCATGGAAAATATGAAAGTATCCTTGATGAGACTTGGACTGTCATGCCAATTGGGCAATTAATTGACTGATTTTAATGCCTATATTATGCTTGGTTTAACAGATTTTCAATGATGCATTTCACAGGTGAAAGGTGAAATCTAGTGGTGCACATTGATCATGGCAGCAGACCAAAAGTTGTTGGACTTGGCTGGAAGTCTCCTCCAAACAATTTCCAAGACCCAAGAGAATCTTGCAGAGATGCTTAAGATACAGAAAAGGAAGAATGAGATGAACCACCAGATTTTGCAAGACTCTATTGGATTGCAAAAGGAGGTCAAAATCCTTCTGGGAGCAATCCGTAAAGGCAAGGAAAGTGGACCAATGATGGAACATTTCTCCAAATGATCCGTTAAGAAATGGCCCAAGCATGAAGACTCAAAGGAAATTGAGCAAGGAAATATGAGGCAGCCAGCGAAATGTTGGGAATGCGTAGGACATCACTTACGTTGGGACTGCCCAACGAGGGAACATAAATAGGGAAGTGGCCACAAAGTTCCTAGACTTCGGGATAAACCAAGAGCTAAGAACCAGCAAGAGAAGTACGTGGAAGCCGAAGGGGATTGGTCCTGAACATTCAAAGTAAATAATTGAACATGGGACAGATCTACAAAATTTTGAAATTTTGATGTGCAAATTGTATATGTATTCATGTGTATTGGAACACCGATGACGGTGTTATTCCAAGGGGGAGGGGATTGTAATACCCCGGTTTTGACCCCATTTACATTAAAAGGTACATGATGTATATTTTGTAATTAATCATGGTGAGGAGCTAAAGGCAAAAGCCCCACCATCGATTTGGTTGTGTATGTTTCGGCAATAGGGATTGTTTCTGATGGTATATCGTGCTATCTGGCACATTATAGTTTTGGCATAATGTAAATGTGCACATCAAATAAATAAACCCACAGCCAGATACGACGATGCAACGTTAAATGAAAAGGGCATGATTCCTAAGGTTAACGGGGGGGGTTGTCTAACCCGTGGGGGTCATTGGGAGTTGCCATGTGTCGACCACCCACTAAAATTTTGTTGTTTGATTTGTTGGGAGTAGTTATGGCTAGGGAGTGGTGGGTGGCAGGACTTCCAGTCTTTGCCCCACGTACACTCCACCAGCGAGCTCGCTCTTCCTCATGCGAAGGGCATGGAAACGGTCATCATTTTTTCCACTCACTCCACTCTTCCATTCGTGGTTTTTGGTTGGGCTTACCCTCACGCAGAGATATTCTGCTCTCTCTTGCATCCTTGGGTTCTCCATCGTGAGTCTGTCTGGACCATCTCCTGTAGGCAGGGGTCGGCTTTGTTCTCCCTTCTCTCACCAATTGTTGGTTGTGGATCTGTTTCCCTCCCACATGGAGTTGTTCTAGCTTTCTTATGTTCACGCAGGCAGTTGTGTCTTCTCCTCCTTTTGTCAAACAGTGTAACATCCTGTTACCCCATCGTTGAATTGGGGCTGTGTTTTCTTCCACCGTTCTGTTGGCTATGTTCTTCTCCCTCATGTACAGATTGGGAATTGATTCCTTTCCCATTTCTACCTGTGTAAGTCCTCTAGCATTTCCATTTGGGGACTATGTGTGGTAGGCTTAGGAATGTTCGTTGGCTGTTGATTTCTACATTCACTGGCTGAGTTTTCCCCTATCTATGGCTGGGAGTTTTGCTTCTTTCCCATTTCTACCTTTACGGTGTAAGGTTTCCATCGTTTCATGGTAAGATTGGGGCTATTGATTTCCCCTAGTTCTAGGTTGCTTCTTGGTTGCTGAAGCTGCAGATGTCCTTTGGGGATTGTTGCTGAGTTTTTTTTGCCATGCTAGGGCCAAGAACAACTCTGAAGCATGGTTTGACCTTATCTGTGTTTCACCTTTTGTTGGGGATTGTCACCCTATTGTTTTTGCCTTCTTCACAAAGCTGTGAACTATTTTTTTTACTGCAGCATGCAGTGGTTGGTCTTTGGACTGTTGAGGGAAGGATTAGAGGCTGGGTATGCTTGAGAAAACTGGTGTTTGGAGCCACTCAAACAGAGTTAGACTGTTGGCTTTCTTCTCCACAACCCTTGAAGAGTATTGGAAAGGGAACTCAGGGCCTAAGGGACTGTGAAGCAGAGAAAGGATTGATTCCTTGTGTCGGGTGTGTGGATGTCTTAAAAGTCAGGTTAACTTTGGTGTAGGAATCCTTAGCTCTCCATTGATTCCACCAGCTTAGCATTTATCCTTTCCTAACTGCTTGACGGCCTGATAAACCCTACTGTGTGGGCTTGGCTGATTTGAGTACCTTGGCTATGTGTAAGCCTACTTTGACCCTTATTCCTTGAGGACTCATGCCCAGCTTGGGGGTGGCAGTGTTTCTGAGAGATTGATGAGCACGTTGGACTATGGTTGGGTGGAACGTTGTAGTGATGTAGCTGGTTGCGGGACAAATCCTGTTTAAGATAAGTATCCTTGACTATTTTGTCTTTACGTTTATATTGATGATTAATGAATATAATGAACATGTGGCATGCTTGATTGAATGTATGTTTTCTTCTGCTATGTATATGAAGGATTATGCATCTTAGTATGTTTTATGTTTTAAGAATTTTATTTTAGTGTTATATGCCTGTTCATGTTCATGGGGCTATTTTGCCCGTATGTTTGGTGATAATAGCGTCATCTTCGTCGGTTTGAGGGTTGGGGACGTTACAATTACACAGTAAAAATATAGAAATAGATGTTTTTAATGTATTCTTCCTTACCATTCATTGAGCTCCTCTATGTTTCGAGAATAATTTAATATTCTCTACTAAACAGGACCAACCACATGAAGGTGGAAGCTCTTATGGCCCCTCGCCCCCTCACATCACTCTCAACTCCCCAAACCCAATGCCTATACTTGCAAATAACAATTTATTTCACTATTTCACAATGCAAATAACAATGCATCTACCCAATGCAAATTATTTCACTCAATAGTTGAAAAATGCTTTTATTAAATCATTCTTTAAAACATTCATCAAATCATTCAACAGCTGAAAAAACCATTCATTAACTCATTCATTAAAACATTAATTTAGTCAATGGCAGAAGAAAAAAAATTCAGTAAAGCATTCAGTAAAGCATTCATTCATGAAACAGAGTAAAAAACCATTAATTTTTTTTTTATATAAATAAGAATTACTAAAAAATTGTTTAGTCGCTTCCTTTTTACTCTTCTTCTCTTTAAATATTTAGTTAGAGTCACATATTCGGGAATCTGATCATCAATATCCCTACTAGTCTGCTCGCAAGGTTGAACTTCAGGCAAGGGGCGATGAATTTCTAAAATAATGTCAAAATCTTTCATTAATATATTTATATTTTGGTAAATATGAGTAATTCATTTAAAAAACATTACGAATGTGTGTTTTTACCTGCCATGTGAACATCAACATGTTCAACATTATCTCGTACTGGCCCAACCTGTTCCGTGTTATGATCTGCAACTACACGCTCTGTAGTTGAATTGTGTAGAATTAGAATTAATGTTCATCATCTGCAATGGTCTATAAAAAAACAATAGCACATTAATAAATTCATTACCGGGATGAGAAGCATGATCTTCGTTTGGTTGTTCATGTACTACATCCTCGACATGAACGGGATCATTACTTTCCTACACAAAAAGGAATAAATAATTTATGTTAGTTTATTTATAAGGAACAAATTGCATGAGCATTAATAAATTATCACTAAACTATACACTTTTCACATACCTGGGCACCAGATGGATCAACAGAAGATCGTGCAGTATTCCCAGACAAGCTTCTCCGTTGTTCAACAACGACGTCAAAGCCCTATTTGAAGCCAAGCTTTATGTAATCTGCACTGGGAAATTATTTGAACCGGTCATCCTTCATATTTGCATGATGTCATTAATTTTAAAGCCTTTTGTGAGAACAAAACAAAAATAATAATCTGTATGATATTTGGATGCGGATTCGGGTTTTGCAATACTTACATATCAGGCTGCCAAGTTGGAGTAACCACCAGGCCCAAGCTTGTGTTGGCCAATTTTTTCAATTCTTGCCTTTGTGGCCTTAGATGTGTCTGAGAGCCTAATTAAGTTTTTAAATACACTAGTCGATGTACCAAAATTGATATAAAAACTAGTAATAATAAGTTTTACCACTACATTTTGGAATGTATTGCATACCTCCCTATTCCACATGGTGGTATCTTTCCTAATTTTCTCAGGCCCTTCTCTTTTCCATCTTCCACCAGGGCTATCCACTCCATAGATGGAATCATTGGAGGGCGCTCATACCTAGGCTTCTTTTCTAGGTCAACCCTATATTGGTCTTGGACAATGTTTAGATGTTTTCCAGCCTTCTGTAGTACCTTCAATGTATCGAAGGTATCTTTTCCGAACAAAATAACCAAGTGATTAGTCAGATCATCCTTTAAAGCTTTTGGTTGCTTGTTCCACATTGTGCGGATGGTGGGCCCGAAGGTCTCCAAGGCCAAATCATTCATATGTTTATAAAATATATCATTTCCTGCAAAACATTATTGCCATCATTAGTCAACATTAGAAAATATTATCGGTATATTAGACACAAATTATAAAAAATAAATTAAACAATATATAATGACCTAGATTCCTCTTTATCTTTATTGGAACCAGTTCTTCATTCACCAAAAATGTACACTTTATTGAACCAGTGCTAGTCACACGAGAAGATCCAGGAAATTCTTCCACATCTCTATCTAGCCCTGCATCCACCCCTTCTTCTGCAACATCTGTTGTGGGTGGGGAAACATCGGCTACACCCTCCGCTACCCTCGGTGATGTCACGTAGAGTGTTGCCGATTGTTCAGTGGACAATATGGGAGCAGTATGTGGTGTACGTGGAGTGGTTTGGTCACTGGGACCAACATTGCCTTGAACACCACTGATAATCTCCATAGCACGCTGTAAATTTAAACCATTGTATTATAAGTTCAACAACATATAAAATCAAATATTATAAATTTTTTTATAAATGAATTTACATTTTTATTCGATAATTTATGTTCACTTGTTTACGTTGTTGTAACAACAATTGAATCCTTTGTTCGAGCCCTTCTGTTAGTGGAAGTTCCAATGTCAAATGAATCAGTTCCTCTTTTTTTTTCCCTTGTCCTTTGTAGCACCCTCAACAGGTCTGAAGACTCTCTAATTTCACTCTCTCTCATCAACCGAGAGACCTCATTCTTTAAATAGTTTTGAGACACATTTGATAAATGAAATCCCCTGTCTGCAATTGAAATATATAAAAAATTGCTTAGTATTTGAAAATATAGTGTGCACAAATAATTATATTAGGGATTACATCTAGGATTACCTGACGCCTAGATGAGGGCGTGGTCTGATCAACAGATGGGGATTTACCTCGATCAGCCACCTGCAAAAAAAGTAGAGAACATTATCACAATGAACGCAATATGTGTAATCTAACAAATACATAACAAAAATAAACACTATGCTACATGTTTTATATGTGTACATTTTTGAAGTATTTAGAATGTGGAATTACATTTAGGTTTAATGGTTGTCGCGAGTCTCCAGTCGTCTTATCAACAGCTGGGGAATTTCCTTGGTCAATATGCAAAAAAGGTAGACAACATTACCATCATGAACGCAACCATAAAAACAAAATAATACATAACAAAATAAACATAATGCGTCATGATATACATGTTTACAATTTTAAAGTATTTGAAATGGAGAATTGCATTCATGTTTGGCTGTTGCCCTGATGTTGTAGTCGGCTAATCAATAGCCAGTTGGATTCCCTGATCAACACTCTGCATGGAAAATAGATAATATTATATAAACTAACCTAATATACTAATGAAAATACATAACAACGTATCCGTATGTCCATCCTAAATTTAATATTACATTGGCAATATCGATGTATACCTGTTGCCTTGACTTGTGTCAACAAACATCTACAGAGATGGATGTGCCCCTGAGAGAACCCTACATCAAAAACATACTAAAAGTTACATAAGGAAACATGAAAAGTAGATAATTTCAATTATATGCTAACAAAAATTCCTATAGATGTTAAAATAATTAATAAAATGGTGGTTAAATTATTTGTTGTACCATAACCATACTAACATTGTTTGTATCTACACGATTCAAATTGTAATCAATAAGCAGTTCTTCGCAGCAGCTATTGATTTAATTGCACATACAAAGACACGGTTTTCTTCACGCGACTCAAATATGCAGTTGGGTTGCTTTAATGTAGACACTAGTTGTGTACTGTTTATAAACCCTGCAATATTACCGGTTGTTTTTGGCCTTCCATCCATGTACATCGTTTCTCCTTTATTTTGAGCTTTGTCTTTCAGTTGAATATATTTCGCTCACAACCCATATCTATGCATACTTCGTGTATATTGGAACAAGCACATCCAATCACTGTAGTTGTAA
Organism: Pseudotsuga menziesii; assembly: GCA_001517045.1. Taxonomy (NCBI): domain Eukaryota; kingdom Viridiplantae; phylum Streptophyta; class Pinopsida; order Pinales; family Pinaceae; genus Pseudotsuga; species Pseudotsuga menziesii. The sequence goes on from LPNX010444671.1 coordinate 179,624, forward strand.
CAAGTTCCAACATACTCCATCAATTCTGTACATCTACCGTATCCAACCTTTATGTCGTCCATGCAAAACAACCCCAATCATGCAATGAGGACAGTGCAATTCTATATATCCTCTCATTCACACAAAAATCAGTGTTTACTTTAGGAAGATCGCTAGGCACCCATTGCTTCACTAGGTGTTGGTACCTTAAGGGCACGTCGATGTCTCCCACTGTCTCATCATCATAGGAACATGACCCCCCTCCTTAGAGAAAAAAATTCATGCGTTTGTCGAATTTTCTTCTAATCTTCTGACATCTAGTTGATCTAGCCCATGTAGACCTACTGGATGTCTCACTTTCCTCTAGCCTTCCCAAACTCCCTTCACTAGAGGAAGAAAAGTCTGACAAATACCTGTTTGGTTCTACCTGCACCATGGCCAAAAAAAAAATTGGCATAAGCATAGAAAAATACCAGCAAAAAAAACGTGGAAAGACTTATAAGAAAAAAATCTTGGAAAGACTTATAAGCCAAAAGCTTGTCAAGAATGATTTTGGTTAATAGGTGTGGGCATTTGGTAGCCCTTAAAATTGTAACACCCGGGTTTTGACCCCAATACATTAAATATACATGATATATATATACATTGTAAATAATCATGGTGTGAAGCTAAAGGCCAAGGCCCCACCATCGATTTGGTTATGTTATGTTTTGGATTGGAATTGTCACCGATAGTATATCGGGACATACGGCATATATTAAGTTGTGGCATCATGTAACTATGCTTTTAATTAAATAAACCCAACCAGCTATGTTCACTGCAACCAAATTGAGAACGGGCATGATTTCCTAAGGTTAAGGGGGGGATTGTTGAACCTGGAACCCATGGGGGACAAGCCATGTGTCAGCCCCTAAAATACTATTAGTTGAGGGAAGCTATTTGCTTAGTAGTGGTGGGTGGAAATCCTGTCCACACGCACCCTCCTCCAGCTAGTTCGTTCCATTCATGTGGGGGAAAGGAAACCAACAAAAAATGCTGCCACTCTCCCACTCTCTCCAGTCTGCTCCCCCTTAACGCACCGTTTGGGAAAACTATCCATCGTTTTTTTTGGTTGTTCATTTTTCCTCAAGCTGGGGGAGATAAAAAAGGACTCATGATTCTATGTGGGGGGTTCACGCTCCTCTCTCTCAAGGATTGTTGGTCTGAGTATGCGTTTTTCCCTTCCATCCACGCCGAGAGGTTGTTCCCTCTTTCCTGTTTTGCATTCCTATTCGGACTATGCCGTTGTCCAGATCCTTCAAAGTTGATTGTTGTTCTGTGGTATGTTCTTCCTCCGGCCTGTGCAGAGCATCGGTGTTCCTTTTCCATATCGGACTATGTATTGTCCCATCCTTCATCTATGGATCGTGTGTTGTGATTTCCTCACTAATTGTTGGTTATGGTCCCATCCATGTCTTGTTGACTGTGTTTTCCCTTTTCAAGTGGTATCGGCTGTAGGTTACCATTGTGAATCGTTTGGCCATGGTAGGGCCAAGAAATTTTTAGGTTTTCTTTTCCCCTATCAAAGCTGTAATTGTTGGTTTTGCTGCATTCATGCATAGGTTGGTCTTCGGACTGCATTGGAGTGGTGATGAGGGCCTGATTTACTTGACAAACCTGGTGTGTTTGGGAACCACACAGACAAAGCTAGTGGGCTAGCTTTCTTCTCCACAACCCCTAAATAGCACTGGAAGGTAGGTCAAGGCCTGAGGGACTGTGTAGCAGAGAAGGGACTAATTTCCTTGTGTTGGGTGTGTGTGGGTGTCCTAGAAGTCAGGCTAGTTCTGGTGTAGGTGTCCTTAGCTCTGTTAACACCTGTATTTTACAAAAAAGATGCAAGACCGATGGGAGGTGAGATTTTGCTGATTAAATACTTTGGGCTAGGGATATAGTACAAAAGGGATTTATAATCTAAAGAGTAGCCGAGTCGGAAAAGGTCCTGAACCATTGGTCTAAAGGAGAAGCAAATCGATGGTTTATATCCTTTCCGCCATCCAGAACATACAAGCAAGATAAGGGAATTTCGGGCCTCTAACAGCCTGCACACATCAAAGGCTTTAACATTGCTCAGAGCTGATCTACGGCCCATGTCAAATTCACTGGCTGGAAGTGCATGGTGGATAAGGAAATGAGGGATCAGCGGAATCTCATACAGTCCTCCTGATCCTACGGACGAGGATTGAAAGTAGCATGGATCGACGGACATGTTGGTTTCCGGAAAGGTAACATGCACGCGCGATAACCTTTAGACCACCCAGAGGAAATGGATACGTGCTGCTCGATCCGACGGTTGGAGATCGCAGGATGGTGGATCGACGACGGAAAATGATTCCGGGTTGGAGACTTGCGCACCCGATAAAACCCCAGCACCCGGTGGAATATGGTACGTGGCGCAAGATCGGACGGTTGTTGAACGCCTGGCATCCCATCAACGGCCGAGAAGAATTCCGGGAGAAGAACTAGCATGGAGAATAATTCCGGATTACCCGGCGGAATCCGGTACGCGGCACTTGATCTGACGGTGTAGGAGCGACGGCGGATCACATCAACGGGCGAGGATGATTCCGCTGGGCAAAGTTGCTCGGCGGATTAAGATGGAAGAGCCCAGCGGAATCGGTAGACGAAGCACAATCCGACGGCCCACCCGCAAAGGCGAAACAGATTGACGGCTGCAGATGACTCCGGTCCCCGAAGTTGCACGATGGATAAAGTGAGGAGGCTCGGCGGAAAAGGGACATGTGGCATGTGATCCGAGGGCCAGGAATTCACACAGAAGAGGTCGACGGTCAGAAATGAACCCAGAAAAGAAAGATGCGCGAGGGTTAGAGACAAGTAGTGGTTGCGGAAATAAATGCCTCCCACGTGTCAAATCAGGGTGGTCCTATAAAGGCGAAATTGACATCTTCCGTGATTATTTTATTTCTCGGGACCCGGCGAAAAGGACCTGTCGATTTGGGCGCTTCCAGTTGTCAAGTACCAAGGCGCATTCTGAGCACACGCCTTCACAGTGAGCCAAGTAGGACTTCAATTCCTGTAATTTCTTCACCCCATTCATAGTATAAATTGAGAAATGGACCAGCAGAGTGAAGCTTCTGTGTCTGGTCGGGTCTCGGACGAAAGAGAAGAGTTCCTGGTAGACAGACACAGAGGTGTCTATGACCCTTTCCTGTCTACAGGAAGTGTGGCTGGTAGTAAAGATAGATTGTGGTCCTGTTTTTTACGGGGAAATGATGTTTTAAATTTATGTAAGTCCTTTTTATATTTTTGCGCCCTGGAACAAACCCTCCACTTCCCTGAATTTGCCGAATGGTGCGCGGCGAATTACTCCCCCTCTCGGAGAGTCATAGTGAGTCAGTCTGCGTCTAGGATTTTATGTATAGTTGATCCTGCAGTAGTTAGAGAAAATCTTAATCTACCCGAGGATTATCCCAGAGACCGCGAGTCCGTGAATGAGGCCATCCTTGCTGAGTTTTTCCGAAGTTGCCCAATTGATGCTCGCTCTCGATTCCTGTCAAGTATCCTGAAGGAAGGTCAGTCCTTGGAAAACCTCTCCTTACCTTACCCCCTGCATGTTTTTAGAGCTGAGGTGCAGTTAGTGATGTCTTTGGTCTGTCAGGTGTTGGGCCTAGATGACGATTGTCATATAGGTCATGTTATCCTTGGTTTCCTTCTGAAAGTCAATTCTTTGAGTCCCGAATCCCAGTCAGCCCCTGTACTTAATTTGGACGAGTATCTAGCAGAGGCAATCCACCTCCAGCTGACTGAGTTTCCCAAAGTACAGTTTTTCAGATTCCAAACACATTTGCTTCATATGTTAATATGCTCCAATGTTGCCGAGTTGAGGTTCTTGAGTACTCTATCCTCTTCTGATTTGCCAACGCAAATCCACCTGACCGAATTCGCCAATTCGGTCATGTCCGAAGTATACAGGTTGCTGTTCGATGGAGAATTGCCCAGAGTTTCCGACGAGATGAAATATTTAATGCAGTCTTCGCCCGAAGGGAGGGTGGGAGACTGGTTCTTGTACAAAGATTTCACGGTTCTGAGAGTGTACGGTTATACTGGTCAGCCCTACAGGTTGCCTTCTTTTCTAACTCCAAGGATTTTTGCGTTGGAGTTTATGAGACAGAGGTTGTTATCCGAAGAAGAGCACTTCGGTGCTTTCAGGAAGTCTTTAAGTATTAAATTTCCTTTTAAAGTCGGCCCTTTCATTTTTAAAGGCAAAGGTGCCCTGACATATATAGAAAGATTGATGGAACCCATGGATTTTTTTAAAGATGTAAAAATGAATTATGATCCATACCAGGTGATTTCGTTAAGAAAACAGGCAAACAGAAACAAGCCGTTTGAACATCAGGCCGTACCAAGATTATCTGAGATAGCTAATTTGCTCACATTTGCTGACGAGTGCCATGTTGAAACAGAGGAAAATCCTACATCTCATTTAGAGATCCAGATCACAGAAGGTGTCAGTGTTGCTGCCAAGAGAAGTTTGGCCGAGGCAGAGAATATGGAAGTAGACGAGCAAACATCCCATAAGAAGGCGAAGCTGCTCAGTGGAAGTGATATCGTGGAGAAAGGGGTGTCCGGAGTTTCCAAAAAGGTTGCTTTGGTTCCCCTGAAGACAGTACAGGTTAGTCAATTTTCCTTTAAAGGTTCAGAAGATGATAGTAACAGTTTAGAATCCGGTTCCCTGTTCAGATCAAGAGAAGAGCTCAGGACGAGCTACCTAGAGAAAAGGAAGCAATCCCTGGAAGAAACAAGAAATTTGCTTCCAAAGGTAAGGAACCTGCAGAGTTCTAAAACGTCTCTAGTCTCGGCTAGAGACGCGGAGAAAAATACTTTCAAGATGGCTGTAGGGAACGATAAAAGAATGTCCGAAATAGAGATCCGTCTGGATAAGATAAGTACTCCAGACAAGATACAATTACATAAGCAAACAAGCGACATTCTTTATTCGGACCTGTTGCAGGCCATGATGAAGATCAGCAAATTGGAGGCGTTGGTTGACAAGTTGGAAATTCAAGTGAGACACGAGAAAGTAGAGAATAAGGCGAATGTTGTTCAGCTAAAGAAACTACAGGCAGACATCGCCGGTTCAGACAACACCCAGGCTGTGAAGAGACTGTTGGAAGAAAAGGACAATGCCCTGCAAGTTCTGAAGAAAAAGTTGAAGATGCCAGGCTCGGAACATGTCCAGTCAGCTGAATTGCTAGCCCTCCAAGAGGAGAAACATAGACTCTATCAGGAGATGATGGAGCACAAAGGGAAGGCTGGGGAGCTACAAGAGGAAACGGATGGATGGAATGCCGAGAGGGAAGAACTGCTGTCCCAAATCACAGAGCTGAAGAAAGAGCAGAATGTAGAAAAGGAGATTATGGACGAGCTAATAAACCAGACCCCTACCGGTGACGACTTATCCATCGTAGCTATCCGAAAGCCATTAGCTGATTGTTCTACCGATGACTTGTTGGAGTCTATGTCCCAAGTCAGTTTAAAGGAGGAGACCATTAAAGAATTGCATGCAGAGAACGAAAAGGTGAAAGCCGAGCTAGCCAAGGTTAATGAAAGCAGAACGCAGCTCTTGCAAGACAAGAGCCAATTACAACAGAAGGTTGAGGAATTAAAGGAGAAATGTATTGGAAAAGGCCCCCTTCAGGGGGCAAAGCATATCATTTGGGACACCATAAGTATTGAGGTCACTAAGTTCAGGCACTACCTTATTTACATTGATGATTTGTGTGGATTAATAGATGCAGCCCAGCAAAGAATAAAAGTGGTAAACGAACACATGGCGAGGAGGCCTCTCACTACAGCCCAAAATACCCTGAATTTCCTGAATTCATTAACGTACCAAAAATTGCATGACTTGGGTATAAAGGACAGAGTCTCAATAGTCCTGTCAGCAAAGAAAATTATTCACAAGCACCAGTTAATGAAGATTGTTCAGGATAAATCCGAGGAATTAATGGTACAGGTCAACAGGTTCAAAAGGGAGTTTGAAGGGCTGATCGAAGACAGGTTGCCATGCTTCTGGAACGAGAAGGGTCGAATGCTCTCGCAGGAACATTATAATAATCTGATTGTCAGGGCTCGTATGGACCATTCAAAGTTTAACGAGTTAGAGAGGAGCCTGTCTGGACAAACCATTGTGGATGTGCTAACTGAAGATTTCAAAGTCCTGCAAAAGTTCACAGCTATCAGAAACAGGTTGCCTAAGAAATCCTACAAAGCCTACATGGAACTCGAGGTAGCCATCCGGGAGATGATGGAAAGCGACACCCCAAGTGTCGAGCAATGGAAGGCTGTAGAGAGGCTGGGAAAAACAAAGCTTAATCTTTCTCAGTAGGGGACAGGTGGCATGTACCAAAGAGCTGATGGAGCGAGGACGTGGAGCTGCGTGGCCGAGTTTGTTACTCAGTTGATGTGATACTCTATGATCAGTTAGGAATGGAATTGTAACAACTTCCTAGTGGTGTAGGAAATTAGTTACAAACTCTAATTTACGTTGGTCATTCTGTTATTGATCTGCTGGGAGCAGACTTATTGTATAAATCTATATATTGGTGTCTTTTGATGAGATGGGGGTTGGATCCCATCAAGTGAGTTGCTGGTTTGGAAAGACATATCTGTTTTGAGAAATAAAGTGAATGCATGAGAAGTTTCCTGTCAAAGATTCATGTGTCATTGATGTTGCAGTCTGTGCCATTTCCTTTATGTGCTTGTTATTTCCTTTGTGTAACACCCCATTTTGTTCTTCCTTTGTATCTGGAATGCAGTGTTGAATGAGTAGAATTCATATGTTTATGCTCTATTCATTATTTCAGATATTATATGATTTTTCTGCTAAAGTCGATATGGAATTCGTTTCAGATGCTCTGTATTGATGGATTGTTTCCTCATCTCTTCCATTTCACCCAGATCAAACTTAATGACTATAATGATGTGATTATCTTGCCTTTGGTAGTTCTCGTGTATGTATCTTTATGATCTTTTACCTGTATATGACTCCATGCCCAATGGATATGTGAATGGTTCAGCCAAATGAATGAATGCTTAAATCTTGTTTATCATTTGATTTTGTGAGATTTGTGTTGAGAGATCCCTCTCTGGGAGAGAAATATTAATATCTTCCTAAAGTGGTTTTGTTGTTACCTCGGGGTGTGCTTCCTACAACCTGAGTACATTCCGAGTGCTAACAAGCTCTTCAATGAGCTCACCAGCTTAGAATTTAGCCTTTCCCCAGCTCCTAGATGGCCTAATAAACCCAACTTGGTTGGCTTGGCTGATCAATTGTTCACCTGATAAACCCAACTGTGTTGGCTTGGCTGAACTGTGTACCCTTGTGGTGTTGTTATCCTTAGCTATGTGTAATCCTGCTAGTTCCTTATTCCTTGAGGAATTATGCCCGGCTTGGGGGTGGCAACTTTGCTGAGAGATTAAGGAGCATGCGGGACTATGGTTGGGTGGAACATTATAGTGACGTTTTTGGTTGCGGAACAAGTTCTTTATAAGATAAGTATTCTTGCCTAACTTGTGTCTGCAACCATATTTACCATTGATGAATGATGATGTACATGTTAAGGGTTGATTGATATGTTTTGCTTCCATTGTGTATATGAATGACTACGCTTCATAATATGTTTTATGTTTTTAAGTATCATGCTTTAGCATTATATGCATGTATGTTCATGTTCATGGGGCTAGATACCCGGTTGATTTGGTGTTTAGTAGCATCCTCTTTCCTGGTCGGAGGGTCGGGGACGTTACAGTGTGGTATCAGAGCCAGGTTGCAGCATGGCCCTGAATGGGTCGTGAAGATGCAGTGACAGAGCTTATGTTGCAGCATTTGGGCCTCAGAGGGCCATGAAATATTAGTCAGTAGAGGCAGGTTGGTCACTAGCCAAAAGAAACCAAGAGAAATGGGTGATGACAAGAAAATTCACAAAAATTTTGCCCAAGTGTTAAAATCGTCGGCGCATCGGAGAACTCAGTGAGAAGTTCTTTCGACACAGTAGAAGAAATAGTCTGAATACCACCCAACACCGACCATCGGTGATCGGCGCCACTTAGTTGAAGGAATCGTCGATGACACATCAGCGGAGGATAGTAGATTGATCAGCGACAGAGAGGAATTTGGAAAAATTTTACGAAGTAGAAAAATCAATGGGATCAGCGATGATTAGTTGATCGCATCACCGATGCTTGGATGATTACGTTGCCGATGCGGTGAAGTTTTATGACTACAGCGGAAGAGAATGGCTGATTGTGCACCGTTGTTGCAGACGGCTAGGCAACTATGCTTCCGACGGGTAGAGCCTCCGACCGCCGATGCCACAGAAAATACTTGATCTGATAGCCGATGCGGTAGGAGACAGAGGAGGAAAGTTCTGAAAATTTTCTAAGGCATGAGATCATCGGCCATTGGAAAATGTTAGTGGTTGGTATCGCTAATGACTAGAGGATGCGATCGCCGACATGGAAGGAAGAAGAAAATTTTTGAAATTTTGTTTCAGTGTGGAAAACCATCGACGATCGGAAAAAGATAGATGATCAAAGCGATGATTGGCAGAAATTAGTTGTTCGAGCGTCCATCGTTGCGGCTGGTTAGTGAACTATCCCGCTGATGCATTAGTCTTTCCACTCATCGATGCCAAGGTGTTTAGTGAATAGTGGCTCCGAGTTTCGATAACATAACTACGGTGGCGTTTAGTGCTTGGGAGCGCCGACACTGCAGAAGTATTGAGGTTTAATTCACCGATACGGTAGCGACAAATAGTTGATTTGATCAGCGATGTATAGGGGAAGATGGAGTCGATGGAGTCAACGAAAGATAAAGGAATCTTTTGCCGACAGATAGTTAAAAGGATTGGCGAAGAATAAGAGATGGTTGAGCCGATGAAGCGGCAAAAAAAAAGACTAAAGAGAAAAGTTTTGAAATTTCTCTAAGTATGGGAATCATCGGCGAAATTTAGATGACGGAACCACCGATGCAGCAGCGGACACAAGAAGAAATTAGTTGTTCAGACCGCTGATGTCGTTAGCAGAAAATAGTTGTTGGGATCGCCGAAACCACGAAGGAATTTAGCTACTTGTCAGTCCATCATTGTGGCTTCCAAGGGAACTATTCCACCGATGCATTAGTATTTCCACTCACCGACGCCACAAAGATTAGTCGCTCCGACCGCCAACAAGCTGTGATCCGAAGAAACCCTAGAAGGTTTGTTGGCAGTCGATCGGAAGAATTCGAGGGTTATAAATCCACTGTTGCGGCAGTCTAAGAAACTATCCACCTGATGGATAGTAGGTCTGATAGCCGATAGATGTCTGCAGAACCCGCAGTGAGATCACTTTCCGCCGTTGCGGCTGCCCAAGGGACTGCGCACCCGATGAATAACGCGTCCGACCGCCGATACTGCGGAAGACCTTAGCTGATGAACCACTGATGGATAGACCTTGGCATCGTTGTTATAGTTCAGAGGGTTAGATCACTACGAACTCGACACGCCGGAGGGAAATAAATGAATAGACTGTCGATGAGCTAGGTGTTTTGATCACCAAAGTGTCGGAAAGATAGTTGGGAGGAGGTCCGATTGGGCCAAAGGAGATTTGGGTTTTCGAGAGAACTTCTCAGTGATTTTTAAAGCAGTTTTCAACTACCTTTCAGTAGGCTTTAAGTAGATTGTCAGTGGTCACAGGGCTGAAAGGGAAGAAGAGAAGATTTTTTGTTTTGAAGCAAAACTATTATTATTATCTTTCTCCAGAGAAAGGTAAGTGGTTTTGATTTATACTAATGATATGAATCTAATAGTTTGCTTCTAACACATTTGCAGAATTATAGACCACTTCCAAGAGCAGTATTCCAAGAAGAATAGTGTGGAAAGCAAGAGGTGGTTCAGTCATGAGAACCCATGACAGATATGATGCTCGAGATTCTTACGAGCGTGCAGGAGATGCCATGGGAGAAAATATCTGCAATAGAAATGACGACATAGAGTCTAATGGAAGAATATTCCAGGAGACATCGTCCGAGGTTGCAGCCACCATGAGGAGCTTGATTAAATCCCAGGAAGAGCAGCATCAGTTGAATGCTTCCATGTTGCAGAGTTTGACAAACTTGCAGAGAAAGATAGATTCTAGATGAGGCACATCAAGACCCAAAGGCAGTAAAAGCAGCACAAGGAGGAGGAGAAGGACTTCCAGTGGTTCATCTAACTCTGAAGAATCCAGTGGAGATACAAGTTCATCTTCTCGTAAAAGGAAAAGAAGAAGGCACCATAGGGATCGCTCTCAGGAATAATTTAAGAAAGATAAACCTCCTACATTTGATGGTGAGATAAAGACTGGACAACAGGCTGAAGCTTGGATTCTTGGGATAAAGAAGTACTTTCAAGTGCAGGATTATTCAGGAAACATGAAGGAAAGAGTTGCCATATTCAATCTGAATGGAAGAGCATCCATTTGATGGGAACACTTCAAGCAAGTAAACAAGATCATTGAAAGGAGACTGAAGTGGAAACAGTTCAAGAAGTATTTCAGGCAGAAATACCTCTCTAACAGGTATTATGATGACAAGATGAAGGAGTTCCATGAGCTGAGATTGGGACAGCGGACCATGGATGAATATGCCAATAAGTTCTTGGAATTGTTGAGGTATGTTCGGTACATCAGAGATGAAAAAGTGAAGGTCCAGCTGTTTCTGAGTGGGTTGCCTCAAGCTTACAAATATATAATTGAGTTTTATGAACCAAGAACTCTTGAAGAAGCGATAAGGAAGGCTAAGTATTGCTATGAGCAAAGCAAAGGTATACCTGATTACCATAAGGCATGGAAGGACATGAAGAATGAGAAGTTTGACCAAAGAAGGAAATGTTTCAAACCTTCTAGATTCAAGAATCAACAGAAGCAGCCATCCCAAGATGCGAGTAATCCAGTTGGAGTGACAGGTGGAAAGCCTAAAGAGCCACATCATAATAATTTCCACTTGAATCTTGGAAATGTGAAGGACCCCACTTACGCAGATATTGTCCACTTGAGAATGAAAGTGCAAGGCCAGCTTATAACATTCAGGAAGCAGAAACAATGCGTCAAGTAGCAAGGGCAGTCCCTAGAATTTATGCAGCACTAGAGGACCGCCAGGAAGATCACCAGTCAATTGTGGTTGAAGTTGCAGGTAAGATTTCTGAACAATCTATTTCTATTTTGATTAACCCTGGTTCTACTCACAGTTACATTGCTCCTAGAGTAGTGGAGTTTTTTTTTTTAAGAAAGTAAAGCATAGGAAATCTTGGTTTGTTCAACTAGCCACTGGAACTAAGAGAAAAGTCAGTGAAGTAGTGGAGAAATGCCCGTTGGCTATGAATGGATTGAACACTTGTGTAGATCTGAATGTTCTACCGCTTGGTTCCTATGATGTTCTCATTGGAATGGATTGGTTAGCAGCTCACAGATTAAAGCTTGACTGTTACAACAATACTTTTGAATCCACAGATGAAGAAGGAAACCCAGTAGTTGTAAAAGGTATTCCAAAGGTAATTTAAGTAAGGCAGATTTCAGCAATGCAGTTGAAGAAGTTTTGTAGGAAAGGTTGCCAATTGTATGCAGCTCATATTCTGGAACCAACAAGAGATGAAACTCCTAGGTTGGAGGACTATCAAGTGCTACAGGAATTCAAATATGTGTTTCTTCATGATATTCCAGGGCTTCCTCCAAATAGGGACATTGATTTCACAATTGAACTTGTGCGAGGAGTGGCACCAGTGTCCAAGACACCCTACAGGATGAGTACATCGGAGATGGTAGAGTTGAAGATGCAACTACAAGATTTGTTGGAAAAGAAGTATATCCGACCGCGTGTGTCTCCTTGGGGAGCACCGGTTCTGTTTGTAAAGAAGAAAGATGGTACACTCAGGTTATGTATTGATTACAGACAGTTGAACAAGGTTACTGTGAAGAATAAATATCCTTTACCTAGGATTGATGACCTCTGTGATCAAATGAGAGGAGAAAAGGTATTTTCCAAGATTGACTTGAGCTCTGGTTATCATCAGGTGAGAATCAAGGACGAAGACATTCATAAGACAGCCTTCACGACAAGGTATGGGTTTATGAGTTTGTAGTGGTACCATTTGGTCTCACCAATGCACCAGCTACATTTATGTTCCTTATGAAGAGTGTCTTTAGTAAGTATTTGGATAAGTTTGTTCTTGTTTTCCTTGATGACATTCTTGTTTATTCTAAGAATGAGGAAGAACATGAAGAGCATTTGAGATTGGCATTGCAATTGCTCAGGGAGCATCAGCTGTATGCAAAACTTAGCAAGTGTGACTTCTACAGAGATAGAATACAGTATTTGGGTCACGTTATCTCAGAAGAGGGTATATCAGTAGACCCTGAGAAGATTGAAGCCATTGTGAATTGGCCTACTCCAAGAAATGTGACGGATGTAAGATCTTTTGTGGGACTTGTAGGATACTATAGGAGGTTCATTGAATGGTTTTCCAAGGTTTCACATGCCATCACTTCCTTGCAAAAAAAGGGGATAAAGTTCGAATGGACTTCGAAGTGTGAATAAAGCTTCCAGTGATTGAAGAATCTTCTCACCAGTGCACCAGTATTGAAAGTTGCAGATCCAGGGAAGGATTTTGTGGTGTGTACCGATGCATGCGGACAAGGGCTTAGAGGATTCCTTATGCAAGACAACCACGTGATATGTTATGAGTCAAGAAAGTTGAAGGAGCATGAGAATAACTATGCCACTCATGATCTAGAGCTTGCAGCCATAGTACATGCTCTCAAGATGTGGAGACATTACTTGATGGGAAGAAGATTTGAGCTCAGGACAGACCATTGTGGTTTGAAGTATTTGTTTGATCAGACTACTCTAAATGCTAGGCAAGCGAGATGGCTGGAATTTTTATGTGAGTTTGATTTCGAAATAAAGAACATAAGGGAAAAGAGAATAAGGTAGCTGATGCACTCAGCAGGAAGGTGCAGGAAATGCATGTGGCATCTCTTAGTATTTTCCAATCAAATTTGAGGCAGTAGATTGATAATCATGTTGCTGGAGATGAATCGTATGAGCAGGTAAAAGACAAATTGCAATAGCAAAGTCTTGAGAAGAGGTGTGAAGGATATAAATTGGAAGAAGATGGACTTCTTACTTATAAAGGCAGAATTTATATTTTGAATGTAGCAAATTTGAGGAGAGTTGTTATGGATGAAATCCATCAAGCTGCGTATTCTAGTCACCCAGGATATCAGAAGACAATTGCTACAGCTAGAAAGCATTACTTTTGGCCATGAATGAAAAAGGACATAGCTGAATATATTTCAAGGTGCATGAAATATCAACAGGTAAAGGTTGAGCATCAACATCCAGCAGGCTTGTTGCAGCCTTTGCCAATTCCGGAATGGAAATGGGAAGTTATTTCCATGGATTTTATTACAGGAAAAGATGACTTGGAGACAACATGATTCCATCATGGTTTTAGTAGACAAGTTGACAAAAGCAACACATTTTATACCAGTGAAGTCTATGCATAAGACTGATGACATTGCAAAGATCTTCATGAAGGAGATTTTCAAATTGCATGGATTGCTGAAGGCAATAGTTTCTGACAGATATGTCAAGTTCAATTCCAATTTCTGGAAGGGATTATTTGCAGGTTTGGGTACAAGGCTAAACTTCAGCACTGCCTACCATCCTCGGACAGATGGGAAGATAGAAAGAGTTAATCAGGTGCTTAAAGATATGCTTCGCATGTATGTGATGGACAAACCAACCAAGTGGGAAGATTACTTACACTTGGTAGAGTTTGCTTACAATTATGGACAGCAGGCATCCTTGGGGATGAGTCCGTATGAAGCTTTGTATGGAAGGAGGTGTAGGACACCAATGACTTGGGACAATCTAGTAAATAGGGTTGTGCTTGGACCATAATTGCTCAAGGAAATGGAGCAAGAGGTTGTAAGGATTAGACAGAATCTGAAAGCAACACATGACAGACAAAAAATCTATGCAGATAAGCATAGGATGAACAAAGAGTTCAGTGTTGGGGATCATGTTTACCTCAGAGTGAAAGAAAAGAAAAGTTCCTTGAAGCTTGGAAGTTGTGCCAAGTTGTCACCTAGATATTGTGGGTCGTTTGAAGTGCTTGAAAGAATAGGGCCTGTTGCATATAGACTTGCATTTCCTGCTAGTACTAGAGCTCATAATGTTTTTCATGTTTCTTTGCTTAAGAAATATGTACATGATCCTAACCATGTGATAAATTGGGATGTGATTCAAGTGGAACCCGAGAGAGAGTTCCAAATCGAGCCAATGTGCATCCTCGACAGGAAGGTCACAATGCTCCGGAATCGAGCCATAGGGAAGGTAAAGGTGCAATGGGAGCACTACAGACCTGAAGAGGCTACGTTGGAGCTGAGGATGCCATGCGATTGGCACATCCATTTTTGTTCAATTCTGTGGAACACTGAGGCGGTACCAGTGTATCATTTTGTTCAAATTTTGTAAAGCACTAAGGACAGTGTTATTTAAGGGGGAGGGGAATGTAACACCCCGGTTTTGACCCCAATGCATTAAATATACATGATATATATATACATTGTAAATAATCATGGTGCGGAGCTAAAGGCCAAGGCCCCACCATCGATTTGGTTATGTTATGTTTTGGATTGGAATTGTCACCAATAGTATATTGGGAGATATGACATATATTAAGTTGTGGCATCATGTAACTATCCTTTTAATTAAATAAACCCAACCAGCTATGTTCACTGCAACCAAATTGAGAAGGGGCATTATTTCCTAAGGTTAAGGGGGGGATTGTTGAACCTAGAACCCATGGGGGAAAATCCATGTGTCAGCCCCTGAACTACTGTTAGTTGAGGGAAGCTATTTGCTGAGTAGTGGTGGGTGGCAGGCCTATCCACATGCACTCTCCTCTAGCTGGGTCGTTCCATTCACGTGGGGGAAAGGAAACCAATAGAAAACACTGTCACTCTCCCACTCTCTCCAGTCTTCTCCCCATTCACACACCGTTTGGGAAAACTATCCATCATTTTTTTTATTGTTCATTTTTCCTCACGTCGGGGGAGATAAAAAGGACTCATTATTCTATGTGGGGGGTTCTCTCTCATCTCTCTCGAGGATTGTTGGTCTGAGTATGCGGTTTTCCCTTCCATCCACGCGAATAGGTTGTTCCCTCTTTCCTGTTTTGCGTTCTTGTTTGGCCTATGTAGCTGTCCAGATCCTTCAATGTTAATTGTTGTTTTATGTTATGTTCTTCCTTCAGCCTATGTAGAGCATCGGTGTTCCTTTTCCATATTGGACTGTGTATTGTCCCGTCCTTCATCTGTGTATCATGTGCTATGATTTCCTCACTTATCGCTGGCTGTGGTCCCATCCATGTCTTGTTGACTGTGTTTTCCCTTTTCAAGTGGTATGGGTTGTAGGTTACCATTGTGAATCATTTGGCCACGATAGGGCCAAGAACGTTTTAGGTTTTGTTTTCCCCTGTCAAAGCTATAATTGTTGGTTTTGTTACATGTATGCAGAGGTTGGTATTCGGACTGCATTGGAGTGGTGATGAGGGCCTGATTTTCTTGACAAACCTGGTGTGTTTGGGAACCACACAGATAGATCTAGTGGGCTAGCTTTCTTCTCCACAACCCCTGAATAGCACTGGAAGGGAGGTCAGGGCCTGAGGGACTGTGTAGCAGAGAAGGGACTGATTTCCTTGTGTTAGGTGTGTGTGGGTGTCCTAGAAGTCAGGCTAGTTCTGGTGTAGGTGTCCTCAACTCTTCAATGACCTCACCAGCTTAGCATTTATCCTTTCCCCAACTCCTAGATTGCTTGATAAACCCAACTTCATTGGCTTGGCTGATCAGTTGTTCGCTTGATAAACCCAACTATGTTGGCTTGGTTGAACTGTGTACCCTTGTGGTGTTGTTATCCTTGGCTATGTGTAAGCTTGCTAGTTCCTTATTCCTTAGGGAATCATGCTCGGCTCAGGGGTGGAAGAGTTGCTGAGATATTAAGGAGCACACGAGCCTATGGTTGGGTGGAACGTTGCAGCGGCGTAGCTGGTTGCAGAACAAGTTCTTTATAAGATAAGTATTCTTGCCTAACTTGTGTCTACAACCATATTTACCATTGATGAATGATGATGTGCATGTTAAAGGTTGATTGATATGTTTTGCTTCCGTTCTGTATATGAATGACTATGCTTCATAATATGTTTTATATTTTTAAGTATCATGCTTCAGCATTATATGCATGTATGTTCATGTTCATGGGGATAGATGCCCAGTTGATTTGGTGTTTAGTAGCGTCCTCTTTCCCGGTCAGAGGGTCGGGGACGTTACAAAAATTTTAATGTATGCCCCTCTTTTGGTAGCCCTAAAAATTATAATGTATTCCCCTCTTTTAACTTATTGCTTGCATTGCCTTTTGCTAACATGAATTGGATAGGCTTCATAAGCATCATGTGTATGCTTGTGGCCATTGTACTTTAGCCTTTCAACGTTGTCAAGCTTGAGACGATATGTTATGCATATACATCACATATAACACTGCAATTTATGCCAATATATGTCTATACAAAACCTGGAGGTTCTCCTTTAATGGACTATCTCCTTCAAAAAACATATCTCCTTTAAGTGGTTTTTAGTTTTCTCATGAATGATTTTGTGATGTTGTAGATGAGTATCCATTTTACCTAATATGTTTTATGATCTTTTCCATGTTTTCTAGGGTGCACATACTTGTTGTTTATGGCTTCTTTTGCTTGAAATTTGAACTGCCTAAAAGTGCACAAATCTCATCTAGGACCCTTTAAGAGTCATAATAACAACTATTGTTATAGGATTTTATTCTCCAAATGAAACACCAAAACCATACTTATCCGTTAATATTTGTGTAGGGATGTTTTTCTGATCTCTCCCATAATTTATGATACTAATGGGATTATATGAAAAAAAATATGTATGCCCTAAGAATTCTTATGTATGCCCCTCTTTTAGTTACATACGATTAACCATTCTCACTTATTGCTCACATTTCCTTTTCTTAACATTGCCTTTTCCTTTTACTGGCCTACCCCCTTTTCAACAATAATAGTTGCAGATTTAATCAAGTGTTTTTCTACCGAGGTGGCCGAGTCGACCGAGTTGACCCCCAACCGAGCTGACTCGGCCTTTGAAATGATTGGAGTGACAAGTTTGGTACCAAACCAATAAAATCAGGGTATGACTAAATGGATCGGTAACAAAATGGTCAATTCATCCCAATCTGTACTAAATTGACCAAGTTAATGTGGGAATGCACAGGTCACAAACATGACACTTCAATTCAAAAAAAAAATAACCTAGAAATATAAACATCGAGACTCTAAACCTACTTCATTGTCGAGTCAATTAGCTTTGTAGGATTCCTATACATCATAACACTATTTGGAGTAAAACACAACTTGCTTTGTAGGCCCTAGATGCCACCCATGTGCACAATAGTCAATCTATAAAGCAGCCCCCAAATACAAAAACGTTCTTCACAAAATAGGGCATGAACCATGTGAACAACCTTCCAAGTGGACCAGCACAATGAGTAACCTCCAAGCATGTAATATCTCTCATGAAATGGTGTATAAAATAGTGTAAGCATGCTTCAAATGATCACTTTCTCCTTTGGTAGGGCTGAACACTGCCCTTATGCATGTGTCTCCAAGGATGAATGTTCCTCAGATAATGAGAGAAGGCCTTCCTCTAACAATAAACCAGTACACCAAGGTGAATTGGCCCTATTTAGGGCTTCCATAACAAACTTGGTTTTTTCAATGTCACACTAGGAGAAATGTTGGGTAGTCCTATGGGCATAAACAACTCTAGAATCAAGTATGCGCATCAAAGGGACAAATCTGACCACTTTACAGTAATGGACAAATAATGATGTTGAGTTCTTGGAGATCCTGTAGAGTGGATTTTTTAACCTCTGTGCTACTCTGAAGTGCATAATCCATCACTTTAGAGGCATATTTCCCAGTGGTAACCTACAACAATCATATATATATATAATCCATGGTGGTGAAGAGCAGACATTTCCAGATCTGCTACTTGGCACATTCAGGAATGAAAAGAATGTTTTAAATACATTTATATCAGTCTATAATATTTGCTGATTCTAAAGCTAACTAACTATCTAAACCACAAAGGTCATCTTATTGTGTTAATTGTAAGAGGGACAAAAACAAATCAAACACGGTGAAAATTGACATAAAATGTTCAAATAAAAAATAAAGGACATCAAAATACCTAGTACACCAAGGTGAATTGGCCCTATTTAGGGCTTCCAGAACAAACTTGGTATTTTCACACTGGGAGCAATGTTGGGCAGTCCTATGGGCATAAACAACTCTAGAATCAAGTATGAGCATCAAAGGGACAAATCTAAGCACTTTGGGAGCATTCTGAAGGTCACAACAAACAGTAAAGCATCTTAAATCAGCTATAATTAGGCCAGCTTTCATATCTGGGCACATTGCAGCAATAAAAGATGATGATAAATGGAAATAGGAGGCGATCTTTGCAATTCTGGCTATGAAAATGAGAAATATGTGGGTGAAAGCAACCCTAAAATCTCATTCATATGCCTTATAGCAGCATCCAGATGAATTCTGGGCACAAACAAACTTGTTTGGAAGTAAAAAAGGGTATGAATCAACCCTATTTCACCATCTTGGGCACCCTTGTGCACTTATCCATCACCGAACAGGTGTACCTCTAAATCTGGGCCAAATTGGAGGGTTAAAAGGTAGTTCTGGGCATGAATAGCCTTATGAAAAGTGACGAACAACGGAAAAATAGGCTTTGAGAAAGCCATTGAATATGCTAATGCTTGGATTACCAACATGAGGGAAATTCATTGAATATGCTAATGCTTGGACTATAATAGACCACCTTGGTTGGACACT
Source organism: Pseudotsuga menziesii (assembly GCA_001517045.1). NCBI lineage: Eukaryota > Viridiplantae > Streptophyta > Pinopsida > Pinales > Pinaceae > Pseudotsuga > Pseudotsuga menziesii. The sequence continues at coordinate 198,613 of LPNX010444671.1, forward strand.
AATGCAAACTCGTGTATGAGTTTGAGCCAACATTTACATCCACTCTACAGGATCTCCAGAGAACTAACACCATTATTTTTCCATTACCAAAAAGGATATGTACTAGAAGATTTGCATGTACTTGTTGATTTTACTGTTTAGTTGAACCTAAATGAGAAACAAAGAGGAGCACTAAGAAAGCTACAACACTTTTTGTGCACGTCAATTTGCGTGCATGTCAAAATTTTGTAGCTTGCTTAGTCTCCTCTCTGTTTCATTCAACTTCTCCGTGAAATCAACAAGTCCTTGCAAATCTTCTAGTACAATTCCTTTACAGTAATGGACAAATAATGATGTTGAGTTCTTGGAGATCCTGTAGAGTGGATGTTTTAACCTCTATGCTACTCTGAAGTGCATAATCTACAACAATCATATATATATATATAATCCATGGTGGTGAAGAGCGGACATTTCCATATCTGCTACTTGGCACGTTCAGGAATGAAAAGAATGTTTTAAATACATTTATATCAGTCTGTAATATTTGTTGATTCTAAAGATAACCAACTGTCTAAACCACAAAGGTCATCTTATCGTGTTAATTGTAAGAGGGACAAAAAAAAATCAGACACGGTGAAAATTGACATAAAATGTTCAAATAAAAAATAGAGGACATCAAAATACTTATGTAACGTCCCCGACCCTCCGACCGGCGAAGAGGACGCTACGATACATCAATCATCCGGGCATCTAGCCCCATGAACATATACATACATATAATGCTGAAGCAAAATGTTTAAAAAATAAAACATACTAAGATGCATAATCACACATATATTCAGCGGAAGCCAAACACCATTCATTCATATACATGTTCATCATAATTCATTAACCATAACATACTGCAGAGGTAAAATAGACAAGAATACTTACCTTATAGAGAACATGTCCCGCAACCAACTACGTCGCTGCAACATTCCACCCAACCATAGGCATGCATGCTCTTTAATCTCTCAGCAACGTTGCCACCCCCGAGCCGGGCATGATTCCCCAAGGAATAAGGAACTAACAGGTTTACACATAGCCAAGGATAAAAATACCACAAGGGTACACAGTTCATCCAATCCAACACAGTTTGGTTTATCAGGCGAATAACAAATCATCCAAGCCAATCAAGTTGGGTTTATCAGGCCATCCAGAAGCTGGGAAAGGCTATATGCTAAGCTGGTGAGCTCATAGAAGAGCTACAGACACCGACGCCAGAACCAGCCTGGCTTCAAGAACACACACACACACACCCAACACAAGGAAATCAGTCCTTTCTATGCAACGCAGTCCCTCATACTCTGGTCCCCCTTCCAATGCTATTCAAGGATTGTGGAGAAGAAAGCTATCCCACTAGCTCTGTCTTTGTGGTTCCCAACCCACCAGGTTTATCAAGCACATCAGGCCCTCATTCACCACTACAATGTAGTCCAAAGACAAGCCACTGTGTGCATGTAGCAAAAAAGCTATTCAAGCTTTAACAGGGGAAAACAACTCCCTGAATTTTTCTTGGCCCTATCATGGCCAAAACGATTTCACAGCGATCTACAACAACCCAAATCACAAAGGAAACTCAGCCAACAAAAGTGCGGAAACAACAGCCAACGAACCACAAGAGAAAACCACCGCAATATACAACAGATACTACATTGTAAAGGAATAACACAGTCAAAAATGCGTGGAGGATACTACAGCCAGCGATCAGTGAGGAAACCACAACAATCAATAGCACACGATTCACCATGAAGGAAGGAACAATTAACAGTTTGATAATAGTCCGGGAAAAACAATTCTCTACATGAACGGAAGGAAAAACATATCCACCAACCGGCAATTGGTGTGAGAGAAGGAAGAACCAACCCCCAAACAATGGATCGTGGATCCATTTAACTCAACTCGCATGAGGAAACTGAACCATCGGCGCTGGAGAGAGTGCAGTGGTGGAGAGAGTGGGATCGTGGCGTAGTGGTTTTCCTATAAGAAAAATAGTGGCCCCAACTAACAATAGAATAATTAAGGTGGTGGTGACACATGGCTTTTCCCCCATGGCCCAAGGTTCAGCATTCCCCCTCCTTATCCTTACGAATCATGCCCCTTCTCAATTTGGTTGCAGTGAACATAGCTGGTTGGGGTTATTTAATTAAAATGCATAGCTACATGATGCCACAACTTTAATATATGGCGTATGTCCCGATATACCATTGATGACGATTTCTATTCGAAACATAACATAACCAAATCGATGGTGGGGCCTTTGCCTTTGGCTCCACACCATGATTATTTACAATATATGTATCATGTATATTTAATGCAAACGGGGTCAAAACTGGGGTGTTACATTCCCCTCCCCCTTCTATAGCACTGTCCTCGGTGCTTTACAAAATTTGAACAAAATGCTACACTGGTACCACCTCAGTGTTTCACAGACTTGAACAAAAATGGATGTGCCAATCACATGGCATCCTCTAGCTCCCACGTAGCCTCTTCAGGTTCATAGTGCTCCCATTGCACCTTTACCTTCCCTATGGCTTAGTTTTGGAGCATTGTAACCTTCCTGTCGAGGGTACGCATTGGCTCGATTTGGAACTCTCCCTCGGGTTCCACCTGAATCACATCCCAATTTATCACATGGTTAGGATCATGTACATATTTCTTAAGAAAATAAACATGAAAAACATTATGAGTTGTAGTACTAGCAGGCAATGCAAGTCTATATGCAACAGGCCCTATTCTTTCAAGCACTTCAAATGGCCCACAATATCTAGGTGACAGCTTGGCACAACTTCCAAGCTTCAAGGAACTCTTCTTTGCTTTCACTCTGAGGTAAACAAGATCCCCAACACTGAACTTTATGTTCATCCTATGCTTATCAACATAGCTTTTATGTATGTCCTATGCTGCTTTCATATTCTTCTTGATCTTTACAACCTCTTGCTCCATTTCCTTGAGCAATTCTAGTCCAAGCACAACTCTGTTCACTAGGTTATCCCAAGTCACTAGTGTTCTACACCTTCTTCCATGCAAAGCTTCATACAGACTCATCCCCAAGGATGCCTGTTGTCCATTATTATAAGCAAACTCTACCAAGTGTAAGTAATCTTCCCACTTGGTTGGTTTTTCCATCACATACATGCGAAGCATATCTTCAAGCACCTGATTAACTCTTTCTGTCTACCCATCTATCTGAGGATGGTAGGCAGTGCTAAATTTTAGCTTTGTACCCAAATATGCAAACAATCCCTTCCAAAAATTGGAAGTGAACTTGACATCTCTGTCAAAGACTATTGCCTTCGGAAATCCATGCAATTTGAAAATCTCCTTCATGAAGATCTTTTCAATGTCATCAATCTTGTGTGTATACTTCACTAGTATAAAATGTGTTGCCTTTGTCAACTTGTCTACCACAACCATGATGGAATCATGTTGTCTCCAAGTCATCGGCAATCCTGTAATAAAATCCATGGAAATAATTTCCCATTTCCATTCCGAAACTAGCAAAGGCTGCAACAAACCTGCGGGATGTTGATGCTCAACCTTTACCTGTTGACATTTCATGCACCTTGAAATGCATTCAGCCATGTCCTTTTTCACTCCTGGCCAAAATTACTACTTTCTAGATGTAGCAATTGTCTTCTGATATCCTGGGTGACCAGAATACGGAGCTTGATGCATTTCATCCATAACAACTCTCCTCAAATCTGCTACATTCGGAATATAAATTCTACCTTTATAAGTAAGAAGTCCCTCTTCTTCCAATTTATATCCCTCATACCTCTTCTCAAGACCTTACTGCTGCAATTTGTCTTTTACCTGCTCATACAATTCATCTCCGGCAACATGATTAACAATTTGTTGCCTTAAATCTAATTGTCAAATACTAAGAGATGCCACATGCATTTCCTGTACCTTCCTGCTAAGCGCATCAGCTACCTTATTCTCCTTTCCTTTTATGTACTTGATTTCGAAATCAAACTCACATAAAAATTCCAGCCATCTCGCTTGCCTAGCATTTAGAGTAGGCTGATCAAACAAATACTTCAGACCACAATGGTCTGTCCTGAGCTCAAATCTTCTACCCATCAAGTAATGTCTCCACATCTTGAGAGCATGTACTATGGCTGAAAGCTCAAGATCATGAGTGGCATAGTTCTTCTCATGCTCCTTCAACTTTCTTGACTCGTAACATATCACGTGGTTGTCCTGCATAAGGACTCCTCCAAGCCCTTGTCCGCATGCATCGGTACACACCACAAAATATTTCTCTAGATCTATAACCTTCAATACTGGTGCACTGGTGATAATATTCTTCAACCGCTAGAAGCTTTCTTCACACTTCGAAGTCCATTCGAACTTTGTCCCCTTATTTTGCAAAGAAGTGATAGCATGTGCAACCTTGGAGAATCCTTCAATGAATCTCCTGTAGTATCCTACAAGTCCCATAAAAGATCTTACATCCATCACATTTCTTGGAGTAATCCAGTTCATAATGGCTTCAATCTTCTCAGGGTCCACTGATATACCCTCTTCTGAGATAATGTGACCCAAATACTGAATTCTATCTCTGTAGAAGTCACACTTTCTCAGTTTTGCATACAGTCGATGCTCCTTGAGCAATTGCAATGTCAACCTCAAATGATCTGCATGCTCTTCCTCATTCTTAGAATAAACAAGAATGTCATCAAGGAAAACAAGAACAAACTTGTCCAAATACTTACTGAAGACGTTGTTCATAAGGCACATAAATGTAGCTGGTGCATTTGTGAGACCAAATGGTACCACTACAAACTCATAATGCCCATACCTTTTCCTGAAGGTTGTCTTATGAATGTCTTCATCCTTGATTCTCACCTGATGGTAACCAAACCTCAAGCCAATCTTGGAAAATACCTTTGCTCCTCTCATTTGATCAAAGAGGTCATCAATCCTAGGCAAAGGATATTTATTCTTCACAGTAACCTTTTTCAACTGTCTGTAATCAATACATGACCTGAGTGTACCATATTTCTTCTTTACAAACAGAACTGGTGCTCCCCAAGGAGACATGCTCAGCCGGATATACTTCTTTTCCAGCAACTCTTGCAGTTGCATCTTCAACTCTAGCATCTCCGGTGTACTCATCCTATAGGGTGTCTTAGACATCGGTGCCGCTCCTGGCACAAGTTCAATTGTGAAATCAATGTCCCTCTTTGGAGGAAGCCCTAGAATCTTGTCGGGAAATACATCCTTGAATTCCTGTAACACCTGATAGTATTCCAACCTAGGAGTTTCATCTCCTATTGGTTCCAGAATATGAGTTGCATACAACTGGCAACCCTTCCTACAGAACTTCTTCAACTACATTACTTAAACTTGTCTTACTAAAATTACCTTCGGAATACCCTTCACAACTACTGGGTTTCCTTCTTCATCCATGCATTCAAAAGACTTATTTTAATAGTCAAGCTTTACTCTGTGAACTTCTAGCCAATCCATTCCAATGAGAACATCATAGGAACCAAGAATTAGAACATTCAGATATACACAAGTGATCAATCCATTCATAACAAATGGACATTTCTCTACCACTTCACTGGCCTTTCTCTTAGTCCCAGTGGCTAGCTGAACTAACAAAGAGTTTCTATGCTTGACCTTCTTAAAAGCACACCTCTTTACTACTCTAGGAATAATGTAACTGGGAGTACAACTAGGGTCAATCAAAATAGAAATATATTGTTCAACAATCTTACCTGCAACTTCAACCATAGTTGACTGGTGATCTGCCTGGCAGTCCTCCAGTGTTGCATAAATTCTAGGGACTGCTCTTGCTACTTGACCCACTGTTTATTCTTCCTGAATGTTATAAGTTGGCTTTGCACTTTCATTCCCAAGTGGACAATATCTGCGCAAGTGGGGTCCTTCACATTTCCAACATTTGAGTGGACCTTTATCTGTGGTGGATCTTTAGGTTTTCCACCTTTCACTCCAACTGGATTACTCGCAGCTTGGGATGGCTGCTTCTGCTGATTCTTGAATCTAGAAGGTTTGAAACCTTTCCTTCTTTGGTCAAACTTCTCATTCTTCTTGTCCTTCCATGCCTTATGGTAATTAGGTTTAGCCTTCCTTATGGATTCTTCAAGAGTTCTTGGTTCGTAAAACTCAATTATATCTTTGTAAGACTGAGGCAATCCACTCAGAAACCATTGGACCTTCACCTTTTCATCTCTGATGTATCAAACATACCTCAACAATTCCAAGAACTTGTTTGCATATTCATCCATGGTCTATTGTCCCAATCTCAGCTCATGGAACTCCTTAATCTTGTCATCATAATACCTATCAGAGAGGTATTTCTGGTTGAAATACTTATTGAACTGTTTCCACTTCAGTTTCCTTTCATTGATCCTCCTTACTTGCTTGAACTGTTCCCACCAAATGGATGCTCTTCCATTCAGGTTGAATATGGAAACTCCTGCCTTCATGTTTCCCGAATAATCCTACACTTGAAAGTACTTCTTTATCCCAAGAAGCCAAGATTCAGCCTCTTGTCCAGTCTTTATCTCACCATCAAATGTAGGAGGCTTAGCTTTCTTAAATTTATCCCGAGAGTGATCCCTATGGTGTCTTCTTCTTTTCCTTTTACAAGAAGATGAACTTGTATCTCCACTGGATTCTTTAGAGTCAGATGAACCACTGGAAGTCCTTCTCCTTCTCCTAGTGTTTCTCTTACTGCCTTCTAGTCTTGATGTACCTCATATAGAATCCATCCTTTTTTGCAAGTCTATCAAACTCTGCAACATGGAAACATTCAATTGATGCTGCTCTTCCTGGGATTTAATCAAGCTTCTCATGGTGGCTGCAACCTCAAACAGTGTCTCTTGGAATCTCCTTCCATTAGACCCTATGTCATCATTTCCATTATAGACATTTTCTCCCATGGCATCTCCTCCACGCTCGTAAGAATCCTGAGCATCATACCCACCATGGGTTATCATGACTGAACCACCTTTTGCTTTACTGTTCTTCTTGGAATACTACTCTTGGAAGTTGTCTATAATTCTGCAAATGTGTTAGTAGCAAACGGTTAGATGCATATCATTAAAAGAAATCAGAACTACTTACCTTCCTCTTCTGGCAATTCATAAAATAACAATTTTGCTCAAAACACAAATTTTATCTCTTCAGCCCTATAATCCACTGACAGTCTGCTGAAAATTTCCCTGAAAAACAATTGAAATTTCAAAATCTCTTTGAAAAACCCCAAAATTTCCTTTATGCAAGGTCGGGTCTCATCCCATCTAACGTTCCATCGTTTCGGGAATTAGGACCACTAATTTTCTCCTCTGCACTTCGGCGATCTGTTCATCTATCTTTCTCCGGTGTATTAGACCTGTAGTGGTCTAAGATTCTGGATTTCATCGGTGGTGCCAAGGGTTGTCCATCGGCGGTCAAACAGCTAACTTTTTTCGCTGTTTCGGACCTTCAGCCTTCATCGGCAATTGGGCGCGCTACGCATCGGTCGGCTAGTTCCCTAGGATTCCACAACGATGGCCAACGAACGTTTTGAGTCTTCCACGGGCCACAGTCCTATCGGCGGTCGGAGGCTCTATCTATCGGAAGGATAGTCCTCTAGCCTTCCGCAATGGCGGTGCACAATCAGCTAAGCATCAGTGACACGATCAACTAATCATCGTCGATCGTCAATGATTTCATTACTTCGTCAAATTTTTGAAATTTCTCCCGCTGTGGGTAATCTTCAGACTAACACTTCCATGGTGTCGGCTGAGCTTCAAACTATAAGTTCCACTGTGTCGAAGGACCTTCTCCCTTAGTCCTTCAATGAGCCGATGATCGACAAACACAACCTTTCCTCGATTTCCTTCCGATTACCATCCGTCGGGTGGCCTTCCCACTAAGTGCTCTGCTACATCAGAATAACTTGTCACTAAGTTTTTCGATGGGCCGACAACTTTGGCACTTAGAAATTTTTTGTGAATTTTCTTATCATCACCCATTTCTCCTGGTTTCTTCTGGCAGTAGGAAATATGCCTCTGTTAACTGTTCTCATGGCCCTCTGAGGCCCAAATGCTGCAGCATAAGCTCTGTTACTGTATCTTCATGGCCCATTCAGTCCCATGCTACAACCAGAGCTCTGATACAATACTGTAACATCCCTGACCCTCCGACCGGTGAAGAGGACGCTACGATACATCAATCATCCGGTCATCTAGCCCCATGAACATATACATACATATAATTCTGAAGCAAAATGCTTAAAAACATAAAACATACTAAGATGCATAATCACACATATTCAGCGGAAGCAAAACAGCACTCATTCATATACATGTTCATCATAATTCATTAACCATAACATACTGCAGAGGTAAAATAGAAAAGAATACTTATCTTATAGAGAACGTGTCCCGCAACCAGCTACGTCGCTGCAACGTTCCACCCAATCATAGGCCCGCGTGCTCTTCAATCTCTCAGTAGCGTTGCCACCCTCGAGCTAGGCATGATTCCCCAAGGAATAAGAAACTAACAAGCTTACACATAGCTAAGGATAACAATACCGCAAGGGTACACAGTTCAGCCAAGCCAACACAATGGTTTATTAGGCGAACAACAGATCAGCCAAGCCAATCAAGTTGGGTTTCTCAATCCATCCAAGAGCTGGGAAACGCTATATGCTAATATGGTGAGCTCATTGAAGAGATACGGACACCAACACCAGAACCAGCCTGGCTTCTAGAACACCCACACACACACCTAACAAAAGGAAATCAGTCCTTTCTCTACAACGCAGTCCCTCATACCTTGATCTCCCTTCCAGTGCTATTCAAGGATTGTGGAGAAGAAATTCATCCCACTAGCTCTGTCTGTGTGGTTCCCAACCCACCAGGTTTATCAAGTACACCAGGCCCTCATTCACCACTCCAATTCAGTCCAAAGACAAGCCACTATGTGCATGTAGCAAAACAGCTATTCAAGCTTTATCAGGGGAAAACAACTCCCTGAATCGTTCTTGGCCCTATCATGGTCAAAACGATTTCACAGCGATCTACAGCAACCCAAATCAAAAAGGCAACTCATCCAACAAAAGTGTGGAAACAACAGCCAACAAACCACAAGAGAAAACCACCGCAATCTACAACAGATACTACTTTGTAAAGGAAGAACACAGTCAACAATGTGTGGAGGAGACTACAGCCAGCGATCATTGAGGAAACCACAGCAATCTACAGCACACGATTCACCATGAAGGACAGAACAATGCACAATCTGATAATAGTCTAGGAAAATCAATTGTCTGCGTGAACAGAAGGAAAAACATATCCACTGACCAGCAATTGGTGTGAGGGAAGGAAGAACCAACCCCCAAACAATGGATCGTGGATCCATTTAACTCAGCCCGTGTGAGGAAACCGAACCGTCGGTGCTGGAGAGAGTGCAATTGTGGAGAGCGTTGGATCGTGGCGTAGTGGTTTTCCTGTAAGAAAAATAGTGGCCCCAACTAACAATAGAATAATTAAGGTGGTGGTGACACATGGCTTTTCCCCCATGGATCAAGGTTCAGCATTCCCCCTCCTTATCCTTAGGAATCATGCCCCTTCTCAATTTGGTTGCAGTGAACATAGTTGGTTGGGGTTATTTAATTAAAATTCATAGCTACATGATGCCACAACTTTAATATATGTCGTATGTCCCTATATACCATCGATGATGATTTCTATCTGAAACATAACATAACCAAATCGATTGTGGGGCCTTTGCCTTTAGCTCCGCACCATGATTATTTACAATATATGTATCATGTATATTTAATGCAAATGGGGTCAAAACCGAGGTGTTACAACCTAGTACTTGCTTCAAGACCCAAAGCATAAACCATAAGATTCATGATTGTCCATTAATGGCAAAGTATTACCTAACCCAATTTCCAGTCAACTAAGCACCTCATGGTCGAACCATGATATTGCAGCAGTCTACATACACCCTTCACTTGAATGATGTTAGGATTGCCAAGAACTAACATCATTCAAGTGAAGGATGTATGCAAACTGCTCCAGACATTATATCTCTACTCATTCGATTTCCTAGAAAGTGTTGTAGCTTTCTTAGTGCTCCTCTATGTTCATCATTTACGTTCAACATCACGGTGAAATCAACAAGTCCAGGGAAATCCTATAGTACATCGCCTTTACATTAATGGACAAATAATGATGTTGAGTTATTGGAGATCCTGTAGAGTGGATGTTTTAACCTCTTCACTGCTACTATGTAGTGCATAAGCTAGCACTTCATAGGCATATTTCCCAGTGGTAACCTACAACAATCATATATATATCTAATCCATGGCTGTGAAGAGAGGACATTTCTAGATCTGCTACTTGGCATGTTCAGGAATGAAAAGAATGTTTTAAATACATTTATATCAGTCTGTAATATTTGTTGATTTATTCCTTTTAGCTTGTCTTGATTATGCTTGTTTTCCCATTTTAATTTTCAACCCTAAGGTGAAAATTGGCATAAAATCATCAAATAAAAAATTGTAGGACATCAAAAAACCTAGTACTCGCTTCAAGACCCAAACATCATTCAAGTGAAATGTCCGCTCTTCACCACCATGGATTTTATATATGTGTGTGTGTGTGTGTGTGTGTGTGTGTGATTAGAAAGAACCAAAAGGCTCTTAAATTAGCACAAATCAAAAGGCTCTTAAATTAACTATATCATGCCTTCCTCAATGATTTGATGAAACCAAGGGATGGAAAAAGGGAAAGGAAACGTCAAATATCACTCACACCATGCAATAATTCTAAATCTAACCAATTGTTTACACCACAAAGGTCATCTAAAGACATTATATCTCTACTCATTTGATTTACTACAAAGTGTTGTAGCTTGCTTAGTGCTCCTTAGGATCAATGATCAAATTTGAAGGGTGGGTCTTAATTTCAATTGGAAGGGAATTTATTCTCTGTTCCCTTCAGAGATGAAGGGAATATAAATAATTGTACTTTAATGGACAAGTATAAATTAGCCAAACCCTTTCACACAAAAAAATGCAAAAACCAAATATTGTTCTTTCAGCACTTGTTGTGAAAGCGTGCATGTATGTGATGGAGGGGCCTAAGTCAATTGAATCCTTGCAACTCATTACATGTCTAAGTCTAACGATCCGCGGTTTAGATTGAAATAGAATACCAAAAGAAGTTTATTAATGGTTGATTTGAGAAAGTTATAGGTGTGAGTAGTTAAGTGCTTATGGCTCTAAAATTTGTTGTGTTTTGTACTAGTCCATGATTCACTGAATCCATAGTCACAGGTAGGAATTTAAATTGTTTAATGAAAAAAATTAATGTGTATAACCTCTATGTCGAGACAGTTTTCCATGCTGATGCTTGCCACTACCCTATTTATTGTCTTACCAAAAGGCATGATAATCGGGAATAAGACCTAAAATTATGGACTTCACCTTCAATGAATGCCTTGCAATCGTATTGGTAATAACTATTTTGGTACCGCTGAGGACAAATGTCATGAGAAACCACAAATGTTTGGAAGGACGGAGGGAGATAACATCACGATCATGCAACTCATCAAACTAAAGACTATTCTTGAGCCAACAATTGTTTTTTTAATTTTATTAATAACCATTGTTTCTCCATATCGTGTTCCCAATGACACATCTCTATAGCAATGCATAAATCAATTTCTGCACAATTTGTGATCCTAGATACATGCCATTATTTGTATTTGCATGACATCAAGTGTTATTTATAGTTTTCATGAGTCCATGATATTCATGAAAGAAATGAATTCTTGTAGAGGAGGACTTTTCAAACCTACCTTTTGAATTTCATTTCCACGAAAAAAGTGGACATTGGTAGCGAGGTTCACATATAAGGTAGTAGGCACAAATGTTGGAGCTCGTTTCAAGCCTAGTAGTTGTTGACACATTGTCACACTTTAGAATACATCCCCAAGTGACTCGGGATTCAGGTTAACATCTCGATGGATAGTGCCTCGTAGTCATTAATGATTACTAGCCATCTTCAACAACTAAGCACCGAGTGCATGACATGAGTGAGTAAGTGATTATAATTTATCATATTTACAATATTTTGAATGATGAGTTGAACTTTATAGCATAAGAGTTTCAAGATCTTGAGATATTTATATGAATGGGTAATTTCAAATGCTGCTCTTCTTTTGAAATGTTGATATAAATTATACCCTTCTTTATTGGAAGGGTAAAATTCAAATTTTAAATTTTTTTTGAAGGGAAATTTTAACTTTACACTTCTGGGAAGGGCTAGAACCCTTTGGAAGGGCTGTGAAGGGTTCAATTTTGAATGTTACTGGGGATGCTAAATTTCAACCTTAGGATGCCAATCTCCACTATTTTTGGACCCATAAGAGTGATGGAATATCAATTGATATTAGTGATCAAGTAACTTTTTTTTTCCAGGGGAAAATATCAATTCCTTGTTATTTCATTGAAATCAAAGGTAACTTAGTTACAACTTCAGCTATTGCTGAGCACATGGAATAGATACAGCTATGTTCATCATCAGCATACAGATGACAATTGATCAGCTTCACAGGAATAATGGACAAACCTTCAAAGGTAACACCTATAATCTAGGAATCTTGACTACATCCACATCACTAACATTCATCAGACAGAGAATTCAAGTCTAATACTGAAGTAGCTAATCCAAAGAAGCAATAAACAAGAGAGATCAGTAATATGAGGGGATCATCCACCTCAATCATCCAAAGGATGTCAATAGCAACATCACATAAAAGACTCAAGTGCTAAGGGCTAGAAAAGCTGGAAAGTGCCCTGATCAGTACATTCACCATCAGTAAATTCAGGAAACTGAAAATGGCTTGAGGCCAAGGTTAATGCTTCTTTGGATAAGCTAGCAGCCTTAGTATTGTGTTCTCTGAATATGTGAACTTCTTTTAGCTGGATAAAGTAAGGTTAACATGATAGAGCTGAAGTTGTTCCCTGATAGTGATCAAGTAACTAGCAAGTTTTGGATGCATACACTATCAAATATGTGGTATAAACCTCAATACATCCCTAAACTAAGACTGTCATGGAGAGAAGGTACACATACCAATAATAATAATGTTTATAGTATGTCGAGATAGGTGAGGCATGCAAGCAATGCATGTAGTGGAGGATGTAGGTACAATAATCAAAATAGTTTATTTAGTCAAACTTATTACCTTTATTTTTTGCGTTGACTTAGCCACTTTTAATTCACTAACTATAAAATAGATAATAAGTGTTGGCTAATAATGGGGACGACTCATGGTATTATGTTTCATGGGGTTGCAACATCGCAAACTTGTGAGGCATAATACCACGAGTCGTCACCGTTGCTTGGATGAACACTTGTTATCTTTTGTGAGATATAGTTCATGTGGATAGAGTTCTTGAAATCTATCCTCATGGACAGTTGCTTTCTAATATAAGGTTTCTATAATAAAACGCTTTAAAGAAGAAATCCATAACATTTGGCAGAATTCTGGAAAACCCCTGTTGTCACTACAATTTGTAAAATACTGGGTTAGGTTCGAGTTTCTTTCTAACCTAGGGATTTTATAATGATGTTCAATGATATTCTCTAAACCTCCATTAAGCATCGCATTTGGGTAGAGTCAGCTTAATAGCTTATTTGGGAACCGGTTGCTGAGATAACTCACATAAAAACAATCAAACCAATTTGAATGCGAACCAAAATGTGATGGGTTCGTCCACTAATTTTAATGCTCAGACTAGCCAGACTTCAGAATCCATATCAACCAATATGGGTCAAATGCAGGTTAGATGAAACTATCAAATTGGGTCTGTCATTAGCTGATCAATGTAAATGCATGCACAGCGAAGAAAACCCATGTTTGAAAGTTGATAAGGACGGATTGAAGTTGGTGAAGAAGTAGGCAGTATAGACAAAGACCCTTTGGGTTGTTAGTTATGAAAGAACCCATTCTCCTATTATATTACCTCATACAAAAAATCTGAATTAGATGGTCCATATTGTTGAGATTCTGATGAGGAATATTTTGTAGGCAAACCCTTGTTTGATGATGAGATGGAAAATGCATGCATTTATCCATTTCATGAAGAGTTGGATTTTATATTTGAAATCAATAATCATAGTTTTGGGGGCCCCATATATGATTCATCTAGTGAAGCATATAATGAGGAACCTAAATATTTGGAACCTATAAATAAACTAAGCATCCACTCTATAGGATCTACAAGAACTAACATCATTATATCTATACTCATTCAATTTCCTACAAAGTGTTGTAGCTTGCTTAGTGCTCCTCTGTGTTTGTCATTTAGGTT
>LPNX010444671.1:217989-306289 GCA_001517045.1 Pseudotsuga menziesii
CGTGTCCCACAACAAACGACCATCCCGCTTTACCTAGAACCTCTGAGTAAAATACTTGTTCACATTGGCTTGGAAGAACATAGGGCTCTATTCCTGGCTCAAAAAACCTTTTGTTTACCATGGTAAATCCATTATCATGTTCAATAATAGTTCTATCGGGATCACGTTGATTCAATCATAACCCGTACCATTTGAAAACGAATAGAACTACCTTAAAGGATTTAAAGTCACACTGTATAATATCTTCCAAATACCCATAGTATCGATTTTCTAATACTTCTAGATGTCTGTCAGTTCTAGATGAAACATTGGTAACCTCAAAGACAGCCAAAACCCCAAAATCTGATGTTTTCTTTGTTTCATCCAATTTTTTGATCCGATATCTACCTCCATTGCAGACCATAGCCTTATGGTGTTTTACCTGCAATAAGCAATACACGAAAATATTACACAACCATTCATTCCTTATGCAACAATACATGGAAAATAAGAACATGTACGTCAAAAAGTAATTTGCAAAATAAAAGATTTAAAGGTATATTTGATTAATTATATGCTTGCCATTTTATCTTTTACACCATATGCCAAATCAATTTCCCTTTCTATTAGATTGTTATCTCCATTGCATTGTGTTGATTTTACCAATGAAGCCACACCTTCCCATGATATTCCATGACCTGATTGTGCGCATCGTTCAATCTATACCTTCATCCAGTCAATATTGTTTGCGATGTATAAATGAATTGCATCCCATTCTCAATCAACTGTTTAATGACAATAACCATTAAAATTAAAGAAAGGTGTAAATCTCCTAAACAAAGACATATATGCTCTTAATTGAAGCAATTATGACTAGAAAATACAATTAGAATATGAAGGATGTAATAAACATCCACTAGCTAATAATTACCTTCCAACTTCCTCAATCTACCTGGGCCCCTTTAGTTGCTTCCCTTCAAATTTGTTATTGGAGTCTGGATCACAAATGCAACGTAAATTGAGCTTTGACGCTAAAATAGGAAGATATTCACTAACATACAACATGTTTTGGTATACCGTATATCCTTCCATCATAAAACCCTCCCCATGTGCTCGTTGTCTCACCAAACCCTTCTTAAATTTCAAGTTCCTCTCAACCATCCACATGGACCTTGAGTGCAAAGGTCCACACAACTCGATCTCCTCAACTTGGTGTATGAGGTAGTGTTCCTATGCATTGAAAAATGATGATGGTAGATGCTTCTGCATTTCACACATGAGACGAGGAATTTCTCTCCTCCAATACTTTATATCTTCTTTATGGATTTCTTTAGATTTCAACCATCTACAAGTGATGCAAACCAATAACGATATTTAACAAAAATAAACATTAAATTACAATATATGCTGAAATAGTGCACAAAAAAAAATATAAATTATTATATGGAGAATTAAAGAAACACTAAGCACATGCAAGTAATCTCTAGTTACCTCATGTATTTACCAAGATTATATATAACTTGTTTGACATTGTTGTCAAAGTTGTTCGGGAGAGAGAGAGGTATAACATACTGTATCAATATACAAACCACGCCATTTATTAAAAAAAAGAGTATACAAACAAGAAAAAATTATATGGACATAATAATAATAATTACCTTGATGAAGACATGCTAATCATGTGTTTTGACCCCCGCAAAATCACCTTTTTAGTTATGATATTCTTCAAGTTTGCATAAAATCCGGTGGGAAATTTAATTTTTCGCATTACTTCTTTGACAACATTGCTTTGTTGCTCCATAAACATCCATGGAATTGAGTTTATTAACTTGTTCTCCATTGGTATGAAATTGGATGACGTCTTTCATTGCATGGTTGCTTTCTTGAATGTGTTTACACACTTTCACAACTTTATCTTTCTCCCTCCTTAGCTCTAGTAGTCTCCATAAGGTTTCAGTAACATTCTTTCCAATATGCATTGTATCAAACAAATGAGCAATTTGTAGGTGCTCATAGTAGGGCAACCTGCTGAATTGAATAGGATAACTTTTCATTCCTCATGGAAGACCATTAATGCCTTCATGATCATGATGGACATCATGCATACTAGTTTATAATTAATGAATTACATCATAAATCAAATATGGCCACTACAGCAAACAACTCACAATAAAAATAAAAATACATAACAATTCATATACGATGATCCATACGTACCATGATGACGATTTCTATTGTATTGCATCTTCCAAAGGTGAGGTGTCATTATCTATGGTTTTAATGCAGTCTCCTGCTTCCCATTGAAAATATTTCCTTCAGCTGTTCTATACCTGTGATTCTTAGAGAGGAAATGCCTATACTCATCAAACACCTCCTTTCTTAAGCTTTTTGAACGACGAGATTTTATCTTAGGACCACAAACTGGACATGCAAATTTACCATTTGTCTGAAGACCTACAATATTTAGATATGGAATATCTATGTCAAATATATTCATATATAAAATATTCTAACTACTCCGTATCATTAAATGCAATTAAAGTGGAACTTAAAATTACAAACCACAAAATGAAGTTAACCTAGGGGCATCGTGTATTGTCCATACAACCATTGCATGGAATTGAAATTGTCTTTGTCGTATTGGTCTAGATACTTGATACATAGTTATGCCATTCCATAACTTCAGTAGCTCATCTATAAGAGGTTCGATGTATACACTCATATCTTTGACTTGGAACTTACCTGATTCATAATTTGAAGTACATATAAAATATATCATTATGAGAACCATTAAGATATATAAACCATGCATAAGAGTAAAATAATAGATATATATATATGAAATTAAGATACATATTACGACAAATGAGATGCCACACTACATTATAAATAAAACAGTTTTCGTCAAAAAAACCTGGAATAATCATCGACAACATTATGTGCTCCCTCTTTATTAACAACCATGGAGGAATGTTATTGTTGATAACAAAAATAGGCCACACCATGTAAAGTGATTTCATCTATGCAAATGGATTAACACCATCTGTTGCCAAAGAAATCCTAAGATTACGTGGTTCTTCTTTAAAGTGAGGCCACTTTTCCTCCATATCTCTAAAAGCAGTACCATCTGCAGGAATTCGGATAACATCATCTTGACTTCTGTTTCTGGCATGGTAATCCATAAATTGTGCTATGTTTTTGCACCTGAACAGTCGTTGCAACCATGGAATGATGGAAATATAACGAATAACCTTATGCGGCACCTTTTTTGTTACTTTATATGTACGATATCTACTTACATGACATTCCGGACATTCTGTTGCAAATTCATGCTAATTATAATATATAACATGGTCATGGGGGCATGCATGAACTACTTCATAATGCATTCCAATATCTTTCATGATGGAAGATAAATCTCGATATGTGTGAGGTAAAGTATTTGATGGTGGTAACAAAAATTTAGCTATCAAGCTACAAAAAAATAAAAAAAAATTGTTAATGTAATAAATAAATAATATTAACGAAACACGCTTCATCCGTACGATGATCAATAATGAGTTAACAATACAATTATTAGAGGAATAAAAATAAACTTTATCACGATCCTATATATGTGATGGATTATTTTAGATACCTTAGCATCCGTGTGATTGCAATGTTTGAAAGACCATTCATAACCTTCAAGTTCATTATCAACAATATAGTAGAGAGAAGATTTGTTTTGGAGCCTTCATAAAGGGGTTCATATGCCTTATCGAGAAGAGGTATATCATGAACATCATCAAAGTCATCATCATTTTCATTATCAACATCATCGTCATCATCCATTCTAACGTTAAATGAATCATGGATCAATGTATTTGTACCATCATCTTCAATTACATCATCAGCATGATCATCTTGTTCAATATGATCATTCACTTGTTCTCCATTAAACATACACGCTCCATGATCCTGATCCTGAACTTGTTCTAAAAGCACTTCCTTTGGACGACATGTTGTAGGGTGTCTTTCCTTTAATATAAATACATGGAAACATCAATATATGTACATTAATATATGAAAAAAAATAATACATACAATTACCAAAAAAAATGAATATAATAAAATTTATAATGCTAAACCTACAAATGGACGATATTCGTTCCCCCCCTCAGCATGTCCATGTTCCCTACAATGTTTTGTGGCTGTTGAGATCAATATTATTCTCCTCTTAAATCCCCTACATTGAGTACACAGACAATAACATTTGCCATCACCCCTTCGTTTCACTGCATCCCATAGTCTAGCAAGCAATTGTCGGTTGTCCTCATTTGGATCCAGAATATTTAATCTATTTGACATTTTGTCAAAAACTTCGTTAATGAATATAACCGGTTGTCTTAAAAAATCAAGTTCCACGCATCAAAATTTTGTCAAACGGAGAGAAGCCGAAGAATAAAAAATTCCTGGCAAAATGTCTATCGATGAAAAAAAAAATTCCCGCAACCACCCGTTGAAGAATAAAACAATTCCTAAAAACGTCCGTCAAGGAACAAATAATTTTCGCAAATCGTCCGTCGCTTTTACAACAAACATGTCGAAATGTTTAAAAAAATATATATTTATAATGGACATGCGTCAGATATTCGACACCTTGAACATAGTTACCGTTGAAAATATGGGACCATAAATTAAAAGTCATGTAAACCTTACAATTTAAAAAAAAAATTACACAGAGCGTTGGTTATCTGACACACTGGCGTCGAATATCCAACTATCGGATATTCGACGCTAGTGTGTCGGATATCCGACGCCAGTGTGTTAGATATTCGACGCCATTGTGTCGGATATTCAACGGATATATAAATATTTTTTATTGGCATTCTTTTCAGTGATTGCTGTCCGACACATCCGTGCAAAATGTCGGATGACGTCAGATTCTGATGTCGGATTTCGAGATCAAATCCTGTTGTGTCACTCTTTCTTACACATTGTGGGATTCTTTTGTTCATAACAAAATTCATCTAGATCAAGTGCTCATTATCTACAATCTTACATACTGATTCAAAATTTTCTTATTTACAACTTCTTTCACCTCCATTAAACCTAGAGGGAGAGCAAACGCCAGCTTTGAGAGTTTATCAGCTTCAGTATCCATCTCTCTATAGATATGTTGAAAGGTAATTGAATCGAAAGCTATCATTTGGTCCCTTATTTTTCTCAACAGGTGTTGAAGATGTGGAGCATTAATCTGAATGTTCATGTTTTCCCATTCTATTGTCATCTTTGAGTCCCCAAAAGTCTGCAATATCTGAACCTGTTTTTCCATTGCCAACCTAAGAATTGACCAGAGAGATATTAATTATGCCTTTTTGTTCGTGCCTTTCCCATGTGCAAATTTAATCTCAAATCGTGTATCCTTATTGAGGTACAAGATGCCTCCAGCTCCTCCCAAAGGAGGTTCCCCTTGACTTGCTCCGTCAAAGAATCCCCAATGTTTATTTTTGTCTATTTCCAGAGTTTTGAGGACTCTTGATGGATTTTGATTAGGCATTGCTTGATGCTCCATCAATTTCTACAATAACAAATTGGTCATTATTTATATCGGTGTCCAAGTGTTTTTGAACACAACTATGTTTCTTGTTTCTCGTATAGTAAAAACAAAAAGGGTTGGGAGTGTTTCATGGGTAGGTACCCTTTCTTTAGTCCACCACTTATTTATTATGTGTTCCAGGGACTCGTCCTCATCTGGAATCGATGAAGGATCCAACTTGTGGCTAACTTGTTTCCAAACTGTGCCTACATATATGCAAGTGAAAAAAAGATGTGAGTTCGATTCTCCTTCACTTCTGCATAATAAAAAAATTCTAGGCCCAATGAAACCTCGTTTTAGTAGCGCTTCCTAGGTTAATATTTTTTTATTCAAATCCAGCCACAATGTTAAAATTTCTTTGAGGGGATATTGAATTTTCCACACTCTTGACCACCACCAGTATTCTGTCTATTGATGTTCTAAATAAATTGTTGCTTCATATCCCAATTTCGCTGAGAATTTACCATCATTTCTGTTCCATGTCTAGATTAGTTTATCCCTCTCCTCTCTTAATTGAATGAAGCTACTTCCAAGCTAGATAATATAATTGCTCCATTCTGCTGCTTCATTTTCCTTGAGCCCCAAGTCTTACGTTGTTTTCCAGTCTGTTCCTATATATTCCTCTATCTAGGTGCTAGCATCTGCTAATAGTCTGACCCCTCTATATATTAGTTGTGTGATTAATTGTTCTGAGAGTGAAATTTTTGCATGATCATTTCCATGGATCTCGTCCAATTCGGATGCTTCTTCCATCTTCAATCTGCCAAGCCACCCAATTGCCTACGAAAGGAAATGTCGTGACAAAAGCTTGATATATATATATATATATATATATAGTAATATGTTATATTTTGTATATAACACCCTTAGCACGTGCTCATTGTCTAACCAAACCCTTCATAAATTTCAAGTGCCTCTCAACCATCCACATGGAATATGAGTGCACAGGTCCACACAATTCAATCTCCTCAAATTGGTGTATGACGTAGTGTTCCTATGCATTGAAAAATGCCAAAGGTAGATGCTTCTTCATTTCACACATGAGACGATAAATTTCTCTCCTCCAACACTTTATATATTTTATATGGATTTATCTAGATGACAACCATCTACAAGTGACACAAACCAATCACGAGATTTAACAAAAAAAACATTATATTACATAACATGAATTAGTGCACAAAAATCAAATATAAGTACTACGATGAATTAAACAAACACTAATCACATGCAAAAAATCACTACTTACCTCATTTATTTCTCAATATTATATATAACTTGCTTGAAATTGTTGTCGAAGTTGTCCGAGAGAGAAAGAGGTAGAACATACTGTAACAATATACAAATCGTTTCATTTTTTTTTAAATAGTAGACAAAAAAAATAGCAAAAATATGCACTGGAAAAAAAACAATATATATATGGATACCATAATAATTACCTTCATGAAGACATGCCAATCATGTGTTTTCACCCCCACAAAACAACCTTTCTTTGTTATGATATTCTTCATGTTCGCACAAAATCCAGTGGGAATTTTAATTTTTCGCATGACTTCTTTTACAACATTACTTTGTTGCTCCATTAACATCCATGGAAGTGAGTTTATATTAATTTGGTATTTGTTGCTATGAAATTGAATGACGTCTTTCATTGCAATGTTTCCTTCTTGAATGTCTTTGCAAGTTTTGACATTTTTTTCTTTCTCACACCTTCCATCCAATATTCACCATAATGTTTCAGTCACATTCTTTTCGATATGCATTGTATCAAACATATGAGCAATTTGTAGGTGCTCATAGTAGAGAAACCTACTAAATTGTTTAGGATAACTTTTCATTCCTTGTGGAAGCTCATTTATGCCTTCATGATCACGACGACCATCATGAATCATAGTTTATAAATAAATTACAAAAATCAATGTCAATTACAGTAAACAACACAATAAAAAAAATGCATAACTTTTCAGATACGATGATTTATACGTACCTTAATGATTTGTATTATATTGCAACTTCCATAGGTGAGGTGTCATTCTCTATGATTTCAATGCAGTCTCTTGCTTCCCATTCAATAGATTTTTTTGGTAGTTCGATACCTGTGATTCTTAGAGAAGAAGTGTCTATACTCATCAAACACCTCCTTTCCTAAGCTTTTTGAATGACGAGATTTGATCTTAGGACCACAAACTGAACATGAAAATTTTCCCTTTGTTTGAAGACCTACATAAAGAGATGGAATATCTATGTCAATTATAATTATATATAAAATAAATGAAATATTTAAAAAAATATGTGTGCATAGTATATTAACCAGTTCATAAAATTAAATGAAATTAAAGTGGAACTTATAATTACAAACCACAAAAATGGGTTAACCCTAGGGCATCATGCATTGTCCATACAAGCATTGCATGGAATTGAAATTTTCGTTGTCGTATTGGTCTAGATACGTCATACATATCGATTCCATTCCATAACTTTAGTAGCTCGTCAATAAGAGGTTCAATAAATACATTCATATCTTTAACTCGGTACTTACTTGATTGATTTGAACATATAAAATATATAATTGTGAGTACCATTTAGATATATAAACCATGCACAAGAGAAAAATAAAATATATATATATGACATTAGGAAACAAAATACAACAAATGAGATGCCACTACATTAAAAAAAATTGTAGACACAATATACCTGAAATAATCATCGACAACATTATGTGCTCCCTCTTTATTGACAACCATGGAGGAATGTTATTGTTGATAACAAAAATGGGCCACGCTGTGTAAAAGGATCTCATCTCTGCAAATGGATTGACACCATCTGCTGCCAAACTCCTAAGATTATGAGGTTCTTCTTTGAAGTGAGGCTATTTTTCCTCCATATCTTTAAATGCATAACCATCTGCAGACATTCGAATAATGTCATATTGACTTTTGTTCCTTGCATGGTAATCCATAAATTGTGCTATGTTTTTGCACCTGAACAGTCCTTGCAAATGAGGAATAATGAGAATATAAGAAAAAAACCTTGCGATGCACCTTTTTTGTTACTTGATCTATTCGATATCTATTGATATGACATTCTGGACATTTTGTTGCAAATTCATGCCGATTATAATATATAACATGGTCATTGGGGCATGCATGAATTGCTTCATACTTCATTCCAATTTCTTTCATGACAGCAGATAAATCTCGATATGTGCGAGGTAAAATATTTGACGGTGGTAACAAAAATTCAGCTATCAAGCTACAACAAATTAAAATAAAAAATCTAGTTAATATAATATATAAATAATATTAATGAAACACATTTCATCCGTATTAATTTGACTTATGAATTAACAATTAAATTATTAAAGAAACAAAGATAACCTTTATCACGATCATATATATGTGATGAAATACTTTACATACCTTAACATCAGTGTGACTGATATGTTTGAAATGCCATTCATAACCTTCAAGTTCATTATCAACAATATAGCAGAGAGAAGATTTGTGTTGGATCCTTCATAAAGGAGTTTGTATTCCTTCTCAAGAAGAGGTAAATCATGAACATCATCAAAGTCATCAATATTTTCATGAAACTCATCATCATCATCGTCCATTCTAACATTAAATGAATCATGGATCAATGTATTTGTACCATCGTCTTCAACTACGTTATAAGTATGATCATCTTCTTCAATATGATCATTAACTTGTTTTCCATTATTCTTAGCTCCATGTTCCTCTGGTACTTGTTCTGAAAGCACTTCCTCTGGACGATATGTCATAGGATGTTTTTCATTTATAATTACATGAAAACATCAATAGATTTAAGTTAATATAAGAAATATTAAAATAATACATACATTTACCAAAGCAATCAATATAAAGACATTTATAATGCAAAGCTTACAAATGGACAATATTCATTCCCCCNTGTACATGTTCCCTACTATTTTATGGCTATTGTGATCTTTATTATTCTCCTCTTAAAGCCCCTACATTGACTACATGGACAATAACATTTCCCATCACCCTTTATTTTCAGTCTATCCCACAATCTAAAAAGCAATTGTCGATTTTGTTCGTCTGGATTAGGAATATTGTTATTTGATATTTTCTCACAAAAAGTTTGAATGAAGACTATCTATCTTAAAAATCAATCTCCACACATGACTATTTCCACAACCCGTCCGTCAAAGAATAAAATAATTTCCACAAATCGTCGCTTCTATAGCAAACATGTCGGAATGTTTTTTTAATTTATAGATTTTCAAATTTAGCTATTCGTCGGATCTTCGACGCCATCAGCTTAGTTATCGTTATAAAACGTGTGTCGGATATCTGACACTTTAGTACGATGAAAATCCAACCTATAGTTCTATCTTTGTCAGATATGCGGTGTACATCAGAAATACGACATATCATTCTATCAATTTTAAAAAAATTAATCAAATTTCATAATTTTGAAGGTGAAATCCAACGACACGGTCTTTTTTGTCGGATGTCGTCATATTTTCTCGTTGGATTTTGGGTTCAAATTTTGTAGTGCATGGTGACATGGAAGCACAAGAGGCTGTGATGTGTCACCCATATTTTTCGTACCTATCAGTAAGTGCCACATGGCAGATGACTTGATGCTTACAAGGAACATGTGGGCCAATGGGATGGCACCATGTGGCACTGTCACTTTTTCTAAGTTGGCTTAGGATTTGAAAAAAATTGTCCCAATGTGGGATCAAATAATATATGGATCAATGTATATTCAAAGCAAACTATATATATACATATATTGTTAATATGTGCAACAAAGAGAGGGGTTTGTGGTAGTCAAACCCAACACCTCCTCCTAAATACTCTAAGGCCTTAACCATTAGAACAAATGAATTACTTGTTATAGTAATTCAAAATTAATGTATTTAATATTAATCCATAAAATTCTGTGGGAGGTTGGGCTTCCCCACGCCCATATAAACTCAGCACTGGCACAGTTCTCAAGACCATCTTTTGGCACACAATTCAAGAATATTTCACAGAAACCAAGGTGATATGAATGCATATCGAGGTGTTTTTTCATGTAGTTTGTGATAGGAACATTTATCGAGGCAATTTTATACCATGGGAATGATTCTCTAGTTTGTACGAATTGTACGAAATTCTCTTGCATTGGAGTTGGTGCAGAGGGGGTGTCTCAGAAACCTATGCAGAAGTATATCAATTTTATACTAAAAAGTTGCAAATTTTCAAGAGGAATCTGAATATTCCATTGGTTTCTGAATCCGAACAGTTAGTCAAAAAAATTCTCACATGACCAATTCGGTGTACAACCAAGTTTATACTCCAAAGTTGTAAAATTTCCCATAGAAGTTATTGGCGATGTTTGCTTTTGATCCATGATAGTAGAAATCAAAGTTGATATCAGAGATTGATATTTATCCTTATTTTTGTATAGTGTTAAGAATTTTGAGGCTAATGAAGAGTGGTACCATTGTTGGTAGTCTACTCAGAGACATAGCACGAATCAAGTGGACAATGTTAACATGTTTTGGTGCACTTGTGATCAATTTTGTTTCTTTTATTCTCTATTTATTATCTCATAAAAATATGGATTAAGCAAGTAAACTCTCATGATTGTGGATGTTTAGTTAAGTGAAAAGTAATCCGCATAACATTACAAGAATAATTGTCATTATCAAGGTCTTGGAAAACTGAAAAAGATTAGTTATCATTAAAGGACTAATTTTTAATTTGACAACTTAAGATTTTCAAATGAAGTGGTATCAAAGATGGTTTGATAGTTGTATGCACATAACATATAGACTCCATAAGTGAGAAGGCCAACTTGGGGCTTATAATCCTGAAATTGGATCAAGGAGATTTATTGAAAAGGAAGAGATGGATTCACCAAGATGGATAGGCCCTTACAACTCTGAAGATGATTTCTTCAAAGATTTCAATTTGATGAAATACATGGTGAAAGAGCTCTCCAGTGAAAGAGGACAACAAATAATGAGGAGAAGGATCAAGTCATGTTAATAAGGAATATGACTCTCATCCTCATTCCCCTCCTCCTTGACCTCATTCCACTCCTCCTTCTCATTCTCCCTCTCCTTATCACTCTCCTACACCATCTCCGCCTCCATCTCCTCATAGGAAGATTGTTTCAAATAATCCATTGTTGAATTTGGATGTCAAGTTTGACTTGCCCATATATAGTGGCGAGCCTAATACAAATAAGCTATACAATTGGATTCGACAAATGGAAGTTTATTGTCGTGTTTAGTAGATTGAAGAAGACGAGGTAAAGATTCAGTTGGCCTCTCTTTAGCTTGAAGGAACCACACTTGTTTGGTGGGAAATAAACTTCAAGAGGGTATGAAAAATAATGGTAATATTCTTTCTTGTTGGTATGAATTCAAATATACATTAAGGAAATGGTTTTATCCTTTAGGATATACACATAAGGAAATTATGGAATGGAAAGATTTGAGGAAAGGAAAGCGACAAAGTGTGCAAAGTTAAACTGAAGAATTTAGGATCAAATCATTAGCTTTGAATATTTTTTTATCTTCACAAGGAACCATTCTAAAACACAATGGTGGCTTGCATAATTATATTCACCATATTGTTCTCTTGTTTAACCCTACTAACTTTGATGAATCCTTGTGCCCAAGCTACGCATCTTGTATCCAAGGGGAAGCATGTTAGGGATGATTCTTCTGTGTAGAAAAAGGGAGGAAATAATAAGGGAAATCAATAAACTACGATGAGGAAAGTGAAAGAGAAGCCTACATCTTCCCATATTGGTAAGAAAGGACATGAGGAGGCCAAATGTTGGAAGCTACATCCTAAATTGATTCCAAAAGAGTTCCAGAACAAGGGGGAATAAATTACTAATGCGATAGTGCAACAAGAATTGGGGTATTATTCAGGTGATGAAACACAAATCAAACTCTAGGAATGCAAGGCATACTATCTGTTCATGCTAGTTCAAGTTCTTCAATTTTTCCTCCTAATTCTGAAAAGGAAGAAATGAGCTTTTCATATAAGGTAAATCACTAAGCATACAAAAAATGATACTCTTTTTTATATTGGTTCCCAAGTAAATTTGATATTTGAAGTAATTGTCAAGAAACTAGGACTTGAAACAAACCCTCATGAGAAATACCAATCTCTCACATGGGTGTGTGATAATTCAAAGCTACATGTAACCAGGCAGTGTAAACTTAGATTTTCTATCACTTTAACATTACGGTTGATGAGGTTGAACTTGGTGTAGTTCCTCTTGACATATGTGGTATGGTATTGTGAAACCCTTACTTGTTTGATAGGAAATCTATTTTCTTCGGGAAGAGAACAGATACCATCTCATTAAAGATGGAGTCAAATATTTTGTAAGATCCTATTACATAAAAAGTGATCTTTCTATTGTTATTATAGGATAGTTTAAAAATATTGTGAATGTCAACAAAAGGGTGTCTCTAATGTTTGCAAAAACAATGGAAGGGTGTAATCTTGAATGTAAGAATGGAATAGTTAATTTTTCTCCTAGAGTTCATCTTAATAAGAGGAGGGTTATTAATTCATTTTCAGTAGCATTTATGTGTTTACTGTTGATTTGGTGTGCATGGTTAGTAGTAGAAATGTTGAATGCAAGTAGAATGAGAATAATTGATTATGTTAATAAAATTATTTTAGCTCTCATCCTTATTATTCAGACTGTCATTATGAGCCAAGTAATCTCAAACCAAGCAGTTTAGATGGAGGACACATGACAAGTGGGGGAAATACCCTCACTTAGTGACTAAATGAAATTCTTTTGGTGGTCCAAAATCTCCTTAGTGGGGATTAAAGATCCAAGAGGATCTATGATCGCTAAAAAATAAAATGTTTCAAATGTTGAAATAGAGGAAATCATTACATAAGGCTTAGTGGCAGCTTTCTAATGGTTCCTGAATTGCCTCAAATGAACATCAGATGACAGAGATATTGCGTTATGAAATCTCGGCAAAACAAAAAAAATTAGGCAAAACATGGGTGTCACGTGGTAGGCCCACGAGCTACCACGTGGTTATCCTTACAGCTGACTTAGCACATGATGATTTCATGCTGACATCAACATGGTGACATGGTAGAACAAATGGCTTCCAAGCATCATCCAGATTCAACCTATTCGGCACACACATGGACCTATCTATAAAATCCACGCGACATGCTGACATGGTAGGTGAAATTAGCATATGAGTGGATGCTAACAGGGCACATGTGGGCCAATGGGATGGCACTATCAATTTTTCAAAGTTGGATTGGGGTTCAAATTTTTTTTAAAGTGGAAAGAAAGAGAGGGATTTGTGGGATTTGAACCCACAACCTCCTCCTTAATACTCTAAGGCATGAACCATTAGAACAAATGAATTACTTATTATAATAATTTGAAATTAATGTATTTAATTATGATCCATAAAATTGGTCATAGGTTGGGACACCACACGCCCATATATACTCAGCATAGGCATAGTTCCTGAGACCAATTTTTGGCAATCAATTCGAGAATCTAGCACAAAAAACTAAGGTGGTCTACACACATACATAGGTGGTTTTGCGTATTTCTCAATGTGTTTTGGCAAGGATACCGAGGTGTTTTTGCACGTAGTTTGATATAGGAACATTTACCGAGGTGGTTTTTATACTATGTGCATGATTCTCGAGGTTGTACAGACTATTCGAAATTTCGATGCATTGGAGTTGGTGCCAGAGGGGGTGTCTCAGAAACCTGTGCAGAAGTATATCCATTTTATACTCAAAAGTTGAACATTTTCAAGAGGGGTCTAAATATACCATTTGTTTCTGAATTTGGGTAGTCATTCATAAAAGTACTCACATGACCTATTAAGCCAAGTCGGTTTGCAACAAAATTTATACTCTAAAGTTGCAGAATTGTCTGCAAAAATTGTTGGTGATATTTGTTTCTACTCCATAATAGAAGAACTCAAAGGTGATTATAAAGGCTAATATTTATCCTTCTTTTTGTATATTGTTAATAATTTTGAGACTAATGAAGATTGGTCCTATTATTTTTTCTTGAATTGATTAGATGATATTATAAAACAATTCACAATAGTAGGATCACTGAAAGAACAACAAGCATAGAAACACAATGAACGCGGATATTTTCCTCGCAAAAACCATGAGGGAGAAATTCCCCCAAAACTTCCTCAATATAGAACTCAACCAAGATGGTGTAAAACTCCAAGACAACTCCTCCTCTCTCTCTCCAGCGCACTTCTTCTTCTCTCTCTAGCAAACTTGCTTGAGTGAAGTGTGTACAAAATGAAGGGGGTGCCTCTCTATTTATTTTTGACTCTTGACTTGACCTAAAACATGACTGGTCTAACTTGTCTAACTTACAAGGCCAAATTATCTAGTAAAATACCAAAATAATATTTATTACAATGACTCATGGGTACTATTGACCTGACTTACATCATAAGGTTTACATTGATTCTTTCAATGACTCTTACCTAACCAATTACATTATTGACATCTTTTGAACGAGGAATACAAATAGAATATATTTTGAAGTTACATTATTTTACCACTCCCTCTTAACTAGCAAGGTATTCTACAAACATCAACATCATCATCAACAAATGTACAACTGACTACTGAGTCTCTATATGTCATAGGAAGTTTTGGAACAACATCATATATATTCATCATCAATCTCGAATAGCATCATCATCATCATCATCATGGAAGTGTTGCATCATCATCAGCATCATCATCATCAATATGTTGATATTGGGTCATCATCATCATATAGAACATCATCAGTATGTGGATACTGGAACATCATCATCTACAACATTAGTATGTGAATACTGTAACATCATCATCCGCAACATCATTATGTGAATACTGGTACATCAGTATATCGATACTAGAACAACAACAAAATCATTAGCATTTTAATTCTAAAGCAACATCATCAGCAAATAAATGTTAGAACGGAATCTACATCATCATCATAGAGATGTTGGAACATCATCATCATCAACATATAATGCTAAGATGACATCATTATCAACATCATAGAAATGTTGGAACAACATCAGCAGCAACAACATATAAATGTTGGAACAACATCATCATCAACAACATATAAATGTTGGAAAAACATCATCATCAATGGCATAGAAATGTTGGAACAACATCATCATCATCGACATAGAATTGTTGGCATCAACAAAGAGTCTTGGAAACACATCATCATTCCCTTAGGAAATCTAAAGCAACATCACTGTGGGTTCTCTGATAGATCCATCAAGCATTTTTCTGACTTACTAACCCTTTTGGGCCAAACAAGCCTATCCAAAAAATGGATCTACATGGGGACCAATAAAGCCTTGTATCGCTTACTACCCTTTCGGACCAACAATCCTAGCCATACATACTAATCCCCCTAGGCTCAAGCAGGCCTCGTCTGGATTACTAACCCTCTCAGGACAAACAAGCCTAGCCAAACATAACCTACTAAATTGAGCTACCACGCCACTACAACAGGAAACCTACCACATCATCATCACTCCCTCTTTCGAGGGAGGTCCTTTCGCAGGACACCAAGATTGTCTCAAAAGTGTTCAAACTTTACATGAGACAGAGACTCAGTCAATACATCAACAACTTGTTCCTCTTTAGGAACATACTTGATATTTACAGATCCCTTCCACACCATATCCTAGATGTAGTGATATCTAATTTCGATATGTTTTGACTTATCATGAAACACCGGGTTTTCTATCATCTTAATACAACTCTGATTATCGCAATGGATATCAGTCACATCTATCTCTGCATCAAATAATCTTGCCAACATCTTGTGAAGCCATACTGCTTCACTACAGGTTGAACATGTTGCAATGTATTCATCCTTTGTCGTATCGAGGGAAACACTAGATTGATCTCTACTGAACCATGATATCATTCTTAATCCCAAACAAAAACAACATCCTTAGATGCTCTTTCTTTCTTCAGTAGTTCCTTCCCAATCCGAGTCTGCAAATCCGTGTAATGTGATCTCCCCATCTTATGCATATTTGAGATCATAGTCCAACATCCCCTTCAGATACCTCATCATATGTTTTACTGCCATTAGGTGAACATGTCTGGGCTCCACCATATACTGAATCAAAGTTTTACAACAAAACATATACGGTCTTGTATTGGTCAAATACATCAGTGAACCAATAATTTGTCTATATAAGGTAATATCTACTATCTCTGAAAAATCAAAATTCAAAGCTTCAAATTTGTTGTTATCGGAGTGGACATGGCCTTACAATACATCATCCCAAATCTCTTTAGAATCTCAACTACATATTTTCCTTGGTTCAGAAAAATCTCATCTGGATACTGCCATACTTCAAGACCTAAAAACTAGTGCATCATACCAAGGTATTTCATCTCAAACTTTGCAGCGAGTTTCTTCTTGCATTCATTGATGGGCTTATCCTCACCTGTAAAAAATACATCATCCACATATAGTAGTAATATCATAATTCCATCGTCCTCAACCTTATAGTAAAGGTTGGAATTTTCTTTACTCTTAGTAAATCCCAAACTCATTAGGAAGCCATCAATTCTTTCATATCATGCTCTGGTTGCTTGCTTCAACCCATACAATGCCTTATTTAGTCTACATACATGAGTCTTTTGGTCATCTATCTCAAATCCTTGTGGTTTCTCAATGTATACTTCTTATTCTATTACACCATTTAGGAAGGTTGTCTTTACATCCATCTGATGTAACTTCCACTTTATCTTGGATGTGAAGGCAAGGATGGTTCTGATTGAGGTGTATCTTGCAACTGGTGCAATGGTCTCCTCATAGTAAATTCCTTCCTTCTGAGAGAATCCACAAGCTACAAATCTTTCCTTGTACTTTTCTATACTTCCATCTGTTGAATGCTTTGTTTTGTAAATCCATTTTGAGGATACTACCGATTTGTTCTTCGGTCTTGGTACTATTTCCCATACATCATTCTTTATAATGGATTGTTATTCTTCGACCATGGCATCTTCCCACTCCTTATGCTTTGATGCTTCTTCAAAGCATGTAGCTTCTTCATCAACAAGATTACACATCAAGGACACATAATTGGATTATGGATTTGTCCTCTTACTTTCTCTGATGTTTCCTTTTGGAGCACCATATCTTTCTGCCTCTTCAATAATTTCGCATGCCCAATTAGGCCTTCTTTTGAGTGAGGTCATTTCACTAGTCCAATACTTAGGTCTATGAGGTTCTATTATGTCATGATCCTCATATGCATTATGTCATGATCCTTAGGCATTTGTTCTTCCTCATCTATTCTAATTGGTTTGGGGATTTCCGCAACTCTAGGAGCTTCATACTCCTCTTCATCTTTCTGAATTTTCCTTGACTTTCTGAAATATGTATCTTCGTCAAATGTGACGTCTCTGCTGAGTTCAATTTGACGGTATCCTAGGATATAGATTCGGTAAGCCTTTGATTGCTCACTATATCATACAAACAATCCCTTATTTCCTTAAGGGTCCAAATTCAATCTCTTCTCCTTGGGAATTTCTATCTATACCAGACAACCAAATATCTTCAGGTGACTGACTTCATGCTTTTCTTCGGTAAACATCTCTTTTGGAATATTATTTCCAAGAGCACTATGAGAGATTATGTCCTGTACATAAACCGTTGTTCTAGACTTTCTGAAGTCTTGCTTATAAGAGGATTCTCCCATTCCTTTGATGGGATATTGGTAATCATCTCCAAGATTTACTTTGTGTGGGGAGTCCTTTTGTACAAGACATGACAGAGGATCATTGTTACCTATCATATGCTTGGAGGCACCACTACCTAGTAGCCAAGTATAACTTCCATGTGAAACTGAACCTGTGAGGGCTGAAATCAAAACATATTCTTCATAAGAATATGCATCTTATTTAGTCCTCTTCTCATTTTCTTGATCATGATATTCATCTGTATGGGATTGGGAAAGTGAGGCATTCAAAAGTTGAGAAGTCCCTCTTGACCCTTTTATTCCTTTGATACCCTTGAGTTCTTCTGGGAGGATGATCATGACTCTTCCTCTTGTTCTCTCCTTTGATATGGGCTTCCAAATCTTAATATTCAATTTCATTTAGCTTCTTCTTTGACTTCTATTATTTATTCTTCTTGAACATATCCTTCCCATACATTTCGAAACTTGGTCATCTTTCTTCTAGAACATATTCCTCAAATGAAAGATTCACATTCTCTTGGGAGTCCATTCAAGGTGGTCATTACAACTTCTACTTCTTCTACCATGTCACCAATAGATTCCAGTTTCTCCTAGAATTGGGATACTCTTGTGAAGTATGATTCCATGGTCTCTGAATTCTGAACCTTCACACTCCTGAGTTGATTTCTCAAGGTTATCTTCTTATTGATATTTCTTCTTCCTTCAAATAGGTTGGACGGGGCATCAAACATTTCCTTTGGTGTTCTCCTTGAAGATACTTGAGGGATAAAGTGATATTTGATGGAGTCAACTATGATCCTATTAGCCTTGATAATATTCTTCTTGTGATTGGCCTTTGCTTCATCTTCCTCTGTTTCTGCAACTCCCTCCTTTATGAAGCGTTCTAGATCATTCTCTTCTAGGATGAGCATGATTCTATACTTCCATGATCTGAAGTTCTCAGCACCCTCAATATTTTCATTCAGCTTGGTATTGTTTGTCATCTTAAACAATATGACAACCTCAAATGGAGACATAATAAAAAGTACTTACTTGGAAAAACTGCTTATGGCTGACCTCATTTGGGATGACCTAGGGTTTGATGATAAAAACCCTAATTTTTCAGCTAAGATCACTTGTAGGGATTAGTGGTGGAAAATATGCACCTCCCCAAGGAGATCTAGACTATATATTGATTTTCCTGAGCTTTGTGATGGAAAGTTGAAAAATATAAAGCCCTAGCTCTTCCCGGCAGCAGTCTCAGGCCCAAAAATGAAAATTCTTAGAATTCATTTCTATTTTCACATAAATATGCGCCATCCTAGGGAAATTTGAGTGAGCCCCATTTTCAAGTTGATATGTTGAGGGAATTGTTTGGAATAATAAACACTAGTTGCACAATGTCTCCTTTTCAGGGTGGCTCTGATACCATGTTAGTTTTTGTTAATTGCTTAGATGATATTCTAAAATAATTCACAATAATTTTCCTTGGGGAAACTACAAGGTAGAAAACCCTGCAAAACTTCCTCAATATAGAACTCAACTGAGACAGTGTAAAACCCCAAGACAGCTCCTACTCTCTCTTCAACACACGTCTTCTTCTCTCTCTAGTGAACTTGCTTGAGTGAAGTGTGTACAAAATGAAGGAGGTGACTCTCTATTTATATTTGAATCTTGACTTGACCTAAAACCTAACTAGGCCAACTTGTCTAACTGATAAGGCCGACTTATTTAGTAAAATATCAAATTAATATTTATTACAACGACTCGTGGGTAATATTGACTAGACTTACATATTGAGGTTTACATTGATTCTTTCAATGACTCCTACATAACCAATTACATCAATGGCGTCTCTTAAAGGAGGAATACAAATAGAATATCTTCTGAATTTACATTATTTTAACAGGTCCCACTGTTGGGAGTGGACCCAGAGACATAGCTTGAAGGGGGTGAACTTCGTTACCAATTTCTAGTGAACTTGTGATTGATTTTGTTTTTTGTATTCTCTCTTTTAGCATCTCACAATTCTATGGATTAAGAAAATAAACTATCATGAATATGGATGTTTAGTTAAATGAAAAACAATCCATGTAACATTGCAAGAAGCACTGTCATTATAAAGATCTTGGAAAACTAAAAAAGATTAGTTATCATTAAAGGACTAATTGTTAATTTGACAAATTAAGATTTTCATATCATGACCTCTATCAAAATCAAGTTATTTTGGATTATGTTGTAAACAATGAAGTGTAGTGGATTTCCCTTTACCTGCATCTACTAGTGGAAGAGGTGCTTACCCTCCTCCGCTCCTGTAGATTGTCAGGTTGAATATTTGTGGTAGCGATAGCGACATTCGGTTTTGTGTCAATAATCTATTTCCCCCTATATCCAAATTTAACACTAGGTTCTGAATCAATGTCAGAATTGGGATTTGACTCTAAATATTTGATATCAGCCAGCAATTATTTTTTTAGCAACATTCATCAGTGTTGTGCCATGGGCTCTTATGGAACTTGCACCATTTCTTGTTGTCCTTTTTTTTCTCATTCCCCTTCTTTTCTTGTGGCTTGGACTAGTTTTTATTGGGTTGGTGGTCCTTACTTTAACATTTTTTTGCAAGCTAGGGTTACCTTGTCCTTGCTTCTACGGTGGATTCACAGGACCAAACTCATGTTTGTTCTTCTTCTTGAATTTTTTCTCAATCTTGACAGCATATCGATAAATGGCTCCCATTGGGAGATGTCTATAAACTCCATTTTGGTTTGGATACCCCTATGTAATCCCCCATGGTAATTTAGAACCAAATTTCACTTGAATTATCTGATACCCATCTTGTTGCACAAGGTATGGAAAGTATTTGTGAAATTCATCATCGTTTAGTCCCTCTCTTCACGCAGTGTCATCCATCTCATGTAATGGTTGTCATAGTTTCCCACAAGGTAATATTGTTCCTTAACGACATCTATAAAATAGGCCTAAGAGGGATTGACCTCAAACATTCCAAACTCCTTTGTTAAGTTTTGCTCACAATAAGTTTCCCACCAATTTTTGACATGGGAAAGAGCCTTAAGGAGAACAAAGGTGATATTTTCCCTGTTGGAAAATTATAGACAAAGAAATAACCTTCTAGCAAACTCAACATGTATTTAGGGCATCAACATTGATCTAGCCTTCAAATAAATGGGTATTAAAGTTAAGTTGTACCTTGATGGGTGTGGGTCCTCCAAATTTACTGCTTGATGATCCCTCTATTGTTGTCAGCATCCACCGAAGGATTTAGGAAAAATTGTCCATCATCTAGTTCCTTTGTCATGCGAGGGATTCCTCAAGAAACAACTTCATAGGATCTATTAATTCGTGTTCTCTATTTTCCTCGACCATATGAGGTGAATTGGGTCACCAAGGGTGGTCTTCTCAATTTCAACTAGTTCAATAACTAATTGTCTATATACTGACCTTGTAAGGGACATGCACAACAAAATAACAAAAGAGCAAGTCGCTATGGTACCATCGATTCAGGTTTATGTGAGAACAAAATGAAAGGGTATATATAGAACCACATACACAGATATATTTCAAGGAACATAGTGATACAGTAAACTCATATTCTATTGAATGAATGAAGCAAAACATACTGTAAAATAAAAGCAACTAGAATGGTGGTAACTTTATCTCTGAGAAGAGATGTGGTGGTTACGCTCATTCATCGAAATATTATTACAAAAGGAGGTTGAAGGATATTTTTATCATAAGAATGAAGGAAAAAACTATAACATCCAAAAACCTAACCCTAGGATATTAACCATACAAAGGTTTGTGGGCACCAGTGTGGTAAGTTGATGTGTCAACTTCCCGGGGGCATAACTTTGGCATATGATATCTGTTTATGGTGCTCAATGGGTTGTTGGAAAGGTATAGATGAGAAGTACACATTTCAACCATCAAAAAATCCTCCTCCTATGTATTGAGTGTGTCATTTCCAAAAAAATCATTTAGGGCCTCAAAACGGTCTCGAAAGTTTTGGACACAAAAATCTGTAAAAAACAGACAAACTAAAAAAATTGCTTTAAGCCAGTGGAATAGGTGGGTGGCCACCAATATCCATATGCATCATACATCAAGCACTACAAACTGGTATTTTTGGTTGATAGTGGAAGCACCCACAGTTTTATTCACCCGCGAGTATCTGAAGAAATCCATTATTATACACCTAGTACCCAACTTTCAAATTATGATATCCAACGGTAGGATGGAAAAATGTGGGGGTGGGGCGACTATATAAATGTGTGACTCCAATTGGGTAGCTATCATCTCAAAACTTATATGTTGGCCATAAATATGGGTGGTTGTGATAGACTTTTAGGGGCCAAGTGGCTATGCACCATTAGAGGAAATTTGGGGCCTAAAATGGGCCTTATAAGAAAACGCATCAACAATAAATTCTTGTGAGTTGAATTCAAGAACCAAAAGAATTTCAATAAAAATGATTCAACCATAATGGTTGAATTGACATATTTGTCATAAAAAACACTACTTCTTTTGTTCGTATTTTCGGCATATCTCCCTCTGTTTTAACTCAAATTTCAAGTGGGGGAGCTCATTGGACGTGGAATTAAATTTTGCATCCAACGAGTATCTGCACTGCATACTTTTGACAGACCTGCTACCCCAAAAACCAAAAATACTTGAAAAAACATGATGATGATGTCATCATCACGTTTTTTTTAGGTATTTCTTGTTTTCGGGGTAGCGAGGTTAAAAACAAGAAATACCTGAAAAAAAGTGATGATGATGTCATCATCACATTTTTTAGGTATTTCGTATTTTTAGGGTAGCAGGGTTCTTCAAAAGTATGCAGTGTGGGTACTCGTTGGATGCAAAATTTAATTTTGCATCCAATGAGCTCTCCTGCTCGAAATTTGAGTAAAAACACAGGGAGATATGTCGAAAATACAAACAAAAAAAGTAGTTTTTTTCATTCTTCCTCCAAAATTAATAAATATTATTTTAGTATTTTAAATATTATTTTATTATTTTCTTTTTAAGAGGCCCATTTTATACCTCAAATTTGCTCTAATGATTGGGGCTAGTCATTTTAGACTTAAAAGGATTATACTTAAGATTTTCATACTCACGCTCTGAAAAGGATTCAAGCACGCTCCCTAAAATCATAAGTTCTCATTAGATGGAAAATTTATTGAAGAAATGCCACTCAATATTTATTCCTCGCTTCCATTCCATACATGCTTTGAACAACACTGCACCATAAATCCATCCTAACTTGCAAAAGGTTTTGGACAAATATTTGCAAGTATTTTAGACACCAAATAGTTTATCCCCATCCAAAAGTGAGTATGATCATGATATACCCTTGATTTTGGGTTGTCAACCTCCAAATGTATGCCTGTATAGGCACCCTTTTGTACAAAAGAATAAAATTTAAAAGATCATTAAGGAGCAAGGAAAATTTTAGGGGTGAAATTTAGCCCATGGGATAATTTTTAAGGTTTTTTCCCCCAAATGCACTCTCCATTTTCCTTTTTTTCTAATATGATTCGCCCAAATTCCATAGGATTAAATTTGTTTCCTCTAATAATAGCCAAAATTGTCCAAAAAACTTATTAAAACATTTAGAAATTTGAATTTTTTTTTAAATTGCCAAACATTTTATTGTTGGAAATTTTATAATTAGTAAGATTCACCAATGTTTATACACTTTAAGAAAAATATGGATACTTAAAAATTTCCTTGTTCAGGAGCTACAGGTGACGGGAGTCATTCATCCCAGTACTAGCTCATATTCATCCTTAGATGTCATGGTTTTAAAGAAAGAATGCATTTGGCGCATATGTCTTGATTTTTGTGCCCTCAATAAGTTGACCATTAAGAATAAATTCCCCATCTCAGTCATTGATGATCTTTTGAATGAGTGGGTTATTGTTGGTTTTTTTATGACATCTTGATTTACAGTAAAAATTGGGATGCCCATGTACAACATGTTAATAACACCTTATAATTCATTTGAGAACATCATTGTTTTAATTTATATTATTGATTTCACAAGTGAGATTCATCTTGAGTCTTGATATGGAAACATGTGTGAGTTTACTATATTCTATGTACATTTCGAACTTCTAATCCGACCCACCGAAGAGCATTACAATAAGAGACGCATCCTAGAGGCAGTGGAAATTGAAAAGCACCCAAATAACCTTAATAGAGAAGATGGTTTAGTTCTCAATGCTCTTTGGAAACCTCTCATCGAGAAATTAAGAAATAATGAGTATTGACTCTTGAACTCCCAAGTGATCCAACAGTCATTATTCCTTTATGAAGGATGGTGCCTCCCATCTTCTCACAATCTCCTGATGATGGACTCGGCCTAGAAGTATGAAACGTACGTAGAGTACAGTAAACTCACACAGGTTTCCATATCAAGACTCAATACCATCATTGTTTGTTCATTAAATGCTACAAATGTGCTTATGAGGTCTCAAATGTTGAATATTTGGGTGACATCGTTGGACAAGATGGGTCAAGAGTGGACCTAAAAAATATTATGACAGTGCAAGAATGGCCATGCCATAATACCTTGAAGAGAATATGTGGAGTTTTAGGCCTTATTGAATCATCATCATGTTTTTCAGGTATTTCTTGTTTTTGGGGTAGCGGGGTCTGTCAAAAGTATGTAGTGTGGGTACTCATTCGTCATCGCATTTTTCAAGTATTTCTTGTTTTGGGGATAGCGGGGTCCATCAAAAGTATGCAGTTTGGGTACTCATTGGAAGCAAAATTTAATTTTGCATCCATCAAGAGCTCCTGCTTGAAATTTGAGTAAAACGATAGCGATCATCACGTTTTTTCAAGTATTTCTTGTTTTTGGGGAAGCGGGGTCCATCAAAAGTTTGCAGTATGGGTACTCGTTGGATGCGAAATTTAAA
Source organism: Pseudotsuga menziesii (assembly GCA_001517045.1). Taxonomy (NCBI): domain Eukaryota; kingdom Viridiplantae; phylum Streptophyta; class Pinopsida; order Pinales; family Pinaceae; genus Pseudotsuga; species Pseudotsuga menziesii. The sequence continues at coordinate 243,242 of LPNX010444671.1, forward strand.
TATACATCCAATGAGAGCTCCCACTCGAAATTTGAGTAAAACGGCAAGGAGATATGTTGAAACTACAAACAAACAAATAATTTTTTAATGTCAAATATGCCATGTCAACCATTATGGTTGACTTTTTTCTTGAAATTCTATTGGCTCTTGAAATCAATGGATCAATTTCTTACAAGGTAGCTCGCTTTCTTAAAAGTCATTTTTTAGACCCCAAATTTGCTCTAATGATTATTGATACTTTCAAATTATTTTAGAATGATAACTAGTACGCAAGGGCAATTGAGTATAAAACCATAACTTGAGAGGCATATTATGAAGGAGGCCAATGTCACCACACCAAACCCTATTTTGTTCTTTAGATTGGCTCTTCTCCAACTCAAGGGAGGCTTCCCTATGATATGATTATTAAAGCTTGCAATTGTGCCTAAGGTGGATTAAAATGATAGCTCTAGCAAAATGGTCCATTTAATTAATGATAAAAGAAGTGGATGGAAGGATACTGGATTAGTGTCTTATCCACTGGGCAATATGGGTTCAAATAAGGCGCAATAAGGGCTTTTAAAAGGAATTATCAAAAGGATTAGTGAGGCAAGATCACACACCCTATCCACTTCTGATTGCTACACAATTTGAAAATTCTACAGAGAAAGCACTATTGTTAATACTTTCAAGTGATTTTAGGAGGATAATCATTACGTAAGGGAAAGAACGTATAGAACCATAACTTGAGAGACATAATACACCTATCAATTTCAATTAATAATCATCACATAGAATAAGAGAGACTATACTTTCAACAAACCAAAACCATTGTCATTTGAATTTTCCATCCATGAGCAAAACATAAAAAACACAACACCATCCAATAGAAAACACTTTGATTCACCATCCAAAGGAGACCAATAGATGTTCAACCAAGATCAATAGGATTTCTCCCAAAATCCAACTATGAGAAATGAATCAAATCCTTATATAGCTTTTAGCCCATCTTCCCTCTACAATAAAATAATAAAAAACTCCTAGACCTAGCCTAGGGAGGAGTGAAGAGAGTCATTTTTCTCTTCTCATTCACAACTAGACTTGTTCCTTCCTTATCTGTTCATGAGTGAGTTCTATCACTAGAAGATAATGGGATTGGTGCAGAATAAATGCTTGTGGTGGCCCAATGCATCCATGTGAGTCAAAATCAATTTACTTCAACTACCATAACAATATCCATGAAATATGGTTGTAAAAAACACATGTACAATTTTTCCAAGATAAATGAGTGGATTCCCTACATCAAATAAGGACACATTACTAGGAACCAAATATATAACCAACAAAAGGCTTTCTAAATGTAGCAATCCAATAGACAAGGTCCATTAATTAATGGGTGGCCTTAGATTTAAGGTTTAACCACCATATATCCTCCAATAGTAAGATAGGATCCATCATAAATGCAATAGATACTCTCCAAATTGAACGCTCCAACAATATAAGCATGAAAGGTGTGCAAGAAACCATCCTACAGTGGATCATTCCATCAATCAAGGCCAAGAATGAGTCAAAGGTGCTCCAAGGAAACGTCTAACTCTCCAAAGTGAATGCTCAACTATAAAGCATGAATAAGTGTGCAAGGTAGGTCCAGTAGAGTTGAATGATCCACTTAGAAGGCATAGAAGTAGTGCAAGTAACCTATAAAGGTAAACATTTTCCTTTTTTGACCTCATCAATGCAGCGAATGCCCTCCATTAAATTATATCCACATATCAGCCAGCTCGTCAAACATGTGTTGAAGATAGATCCATGAACTAAAGAAACTAACATCCAAGAGAAAAGTGTCACAAAAGTCAACTATCTCCGTGAAAAAGGGGATGGCCCCATCTAGTAATGGCATGCCTCCACACATGCCAAGAGAGGGAAACAATGGGAGGGTTCAATGCATAATGATAGGCAATATTGTTGATATGTCATCCATGTGCTAAGAAGCAAGAGTGATCCAATAAAAATGATAGTTAACCATGTCATGACGTCGACCAAGTGTCTAAGAACAAGGGTGCACTAAGGAATTCCTATCATAAATCATCCATGTCATCAAATCATACTAAATAAGCTAGACCACTCCTTAGAGAATCAATGGTATACCATCATGCATGTGCTTGAGCTAGAGCACTCCAAGGAAATCAATAACCAAACCTCCCCAACCATAAAACATGCCACTTGGCCTATAGCGCTCCAAAGAAGATCAACCATAAGCCATTTACATGTGCAAAATGCACTCCAAGAACTAGAGCGCTCCAATACTAAATCACCTCCAGCCAAAAGTCGATCCAAAATAGCTAGATTGTTCCTCCGAAAGTGATAGATAATCAAGCCAAGATGTCAATCAAATGGCCAAGAGCAAGATAAATCTAATGGAAACCAGTTAGAAAACATTCATAAGCATGAAATACATCCATAAATCTAGAGTGCTCCACCAAAATGAGAGTTTATGCCATCAAACAAGTGCTAGAAGGGAGGATGCTCCAACGAAAGTCAACAACACGTCCTCAAGTTTAAACCTTGTTCCATGAGCTAGAGAGATCTACTAGAATGCCACCATATATCACCAAATCACCAACATAATCCAAGCCCTCCACTAAACTTGGTGATATATGTCATCAAGATGCCAATATGCCATACCAACCCAACATTGCTAGGGCACTCTTATGGAAGAGCCTCAAAACATCATAAAATCATACAAATAGGTCATGCACTCCATGAATAAGGATAATCTATGTGATCTAGATGCTAAATAAAAACATAAACACCAAGGCACTCTCAAGAAGATGTACAATGTGTCATGAACCAACAATATCAGTCAAGTGCACCATCATGTTCTACCTAGGAGGTTTCCAACCCTCATAAACACATCCATAATCATCCATAGGCAATGCTTAATCAAAGAACAGTCACTAACACATCAACTTAGGAAAACCTAAGTTGATGGGTTCTCATTCCATGAAAACAAGATAAACGATGAGCCGTGATATTCCAAACATGCCAATATCCACTATGAGAGCACATAAACATCCAGACATCGGGGAAATCTTACTTGTCATATCTACTAGCAAAATTAGATCCATCAGCAATCATCAACTACGGCATCACCACACTTGAAACATAACTCTAGCATAAAGAACCCAAGGCATCCAACATCTTCATCAACTTGTCAATCAAGCCTTGTGACAAATAATCACAAGTGTAGGATCTGCAATATATGGGTAAAAATGGCAACATGTGGAATTAGAGTGGTACCAAGAGGCTATAAGTACACTAAGTCGACCAAAACAATGAATATAAAATCAAGTACTAATTTTGAGAAATTGATAGGAGATTTGTTGACTCGAACGGATTTTTTTGCATGTTTATTTCTATTTTTTATATTTGCAAGGAGATCAAATGAAGCAAAACTAAATTATGTTAGTTTTTAGTTTATTTGTCTAAATTTTGTTTTTTTCTTTTATCGAAGTGGAAATTCAATTTCTAGTACATGCCTCTCAAGAAAAGTTTAATAAATACTAGGTAAGAGGTGGATAGGAAATATCACTATTGTTAATAAATGTTGAATGTCTAATAAATACATAACAATATAAATATCAAAGTGCGACAATAATCAAAGATTTTTAAATTTTTAAATTACTGTGAGTGATAACTATCAAAAATGTTAATTAAACTTTTTATAATTGTAATATAATATATGATGTGTTAAAACAAAAAGTTAGTTCTTTAAAAAACATAAAATGTATCGCATTATATAAATATAAGTAATATAATCTAAATTGTAATATAATCTAATTGAAAAAATAATAATAAAAATAAATATTTACAAATATTTATATTAACAAAAAAACTACCAAAAATGTTAATTAATTAATTTTCAACATGGAATATGAATTTTGATGCAGGAGCATTAGCCCTCCAATTCAAATCTGAAATGTTTAGTCAGACCTCTAGGTCTTGACATTAGCCCAAGGAGGGGCCATTGTAAAATCTCATGTACAAAGTACTGTATTTCCTAGTGAAGATAGATAAGGAATATACCTAGTGTTAGTTGTTAGTTGATGAACAATTATGTAAGCATTAAGTTATGTAATCTATCCCTGAATTGGAGGGATGACTCGAGTCTAGTAGTTGAATGAGTCATAGATGAAGTGTAGTTTTATAAAAATAGAGAGTTGTTGATTTATAGGAAAACAGTTGTAAGAGCATATAAACTCAGATTTGTAAATATCGGGGAAGGTAGTCTCGAAAAAAAAGGAGAGAGTAAGATAGAAGGACCCAGAGAGCAGTTCAGAGGGGGAGGAATGGCCATTGAATGTTGTATCAGGCCATGGTCAGAGTAGGTTAGGGTTTTAACTATGCGTGTATAGTTCTGTTGTGGTCAGAGTAGGTTAGGGTTTTAACTATGTGTGTACAATTCTATTGTTAATGGAAAGCAGATTCACCATTTTGTTGTGTTGTTATTCTTTTGCATACTGTGTATAGTGTAATTGATTGATCTTGGTGAATAGGAGTAGCTCTGTGTATAGCTATAGTATGCATGTAAAATCTTGATAGAAGGATATTGGGTAGAACGAGTAGTTCTAAACCCTGCAGAAGCCATTGAGGTTTAGGAAGACTCTGGAATTCAGAGTGATTGTGTTGATCAGTGTGTGTAAGCATTGAATCCTGGTTGAATTCGTGGTGAGTTTGGGATAAGCTTGAACACAATGCCATGTATGAGTTGGATGGTAAAACTGCTCTGTATACATAGTACTAACTCTGAGAATGTGAAGGTTAAGGGACAGGGCACGAGTTCTAAAGGTTGAAATATGGTATGAGGATTGTAAATGAGGTTTGCGTATGGAGTATTTCTTGCATAGATAAATTGCAGAGACGGGAAATTGAGGTTCTTGCGCAGAGTTGAAAGCAAGAAGGAATGCACCATTCATCGAACAATAACTGTGAGTTGCATTAGCAATCTAACGGTGCTCATTCGTTGACGAGTTTGATCAAGAAACGTTGTAGAGGTTTTATGTTGTGCGAAGGAGTCTCCAAGGCGTATGAGTTAAGCACCTTTCTAGCCATTGCAACGATAACTCGGTTGCATGCCGAGGTCCTATGTTAGATGAAGAGCGCCAATGTGAATGAGATTTAAGTACCTTTTATGGATTGCGATATGTTGTGATGGATGAAGCCCCGGTTCCAGTGAAATGGAGGTGTGGGAAGCAAGACATTCATGTGTGAAGTTAATGGGCTTGTAAGCCTATAATAATAGTTTTATAGATGTGAGCTTTTGAGTCTTGGGATCTTGTGACAAGTGCTTAAGCTTTAGTGGGGGAGCCATACTTGGATATTTGTATTAAAGTTAGTTGGAGGAAAACCAAGAGTGTGTTGAAAAGCTCAAAAGGATTTTTTTTCTTTAAAACCTAGTAGAGTGTGTCACAAGATTAGAGCACACTAGAGAGAGTTGGAGTATCCTTGGGATAGAGAGGCCTTAGGGAGGGATCTGCTATCAATTTTTTGTATAAGAGCAGGAGAAAAAGAGAAATAGAGAGTAAGAAAGTGCTTTTGTGAAGGCAAGAAGGAAGACCAGTAGTCTATAAGAGGATTTATGAGTAAGGATGCTTTACATGCAAGTGAGGAAGAGGCTTGTATCCTGAACAGTAAGTTTACTGACAGAGACAATTACTTTGGGAGGAGTGACTGCATGCAAGAGGTAGCAACAGGAGTGAAAACATCTCAGCAAGAACATCACAGCCTTCAAGGGCAGTGATGAAGGAAGCCAGTGAGGGTTTCTAGGAGAAAGAAGAGTGTGGCCAGAACCTAGGTATTTCACCTGATATTGAAATACAAGAGGACAGTTAAGTGTTCTCAAGTGAAGGTGAGTTGTGGGTACAAGCCTAGAAGGACCATAAAGGAGTGCTCAATAAGGTTCCAACCAAAGAACCAGTGTTGCCCAAAGACCGAGAATAGAGGAGAGCTTGGTGACGTAAGTTATAGCAGAGAAACTGTTACTGTAGAGGCTTGATGTAGCTCATAAAGAGTGAAAGAAACTCATGAAGATGACTATTGGAAGTCATAGCAGAGGTTCAATAAGCAGCCACAAAGTGAAGAAAGAAGATGCAAAAGCCAATGGTATATGGAGGCAAATGAGTGATGAAGAATATTAGAGGGAGAAGGCTGAGATAGTAGTCCATCTTGAAGTACTGATGGAGTTGTTACAGAGGAATGAGGAAGACCAGAGATGTGGTTTTCTTATGAGAAGAAAGATAAGGTGGCATAAGTTACATAAGAGAAAAGAGCAACTGATGAATGCTCAATGGAAAGATGAGATACTCAAGGAAAGCGAGTATCTGAGAGAAGACTTGAATACTGAAACTTCAAGTGAGGGCAAGAGGTCTCAATGTTTTAAAGCTGGTATCTTGTGTGTCTGCATGTAGATGAATGAAGAAGGACAATTTGCAAACATTGTATCAAAGAACAAAGAAGGAAAACAAAATCTTAATTATGTTTTGAAAGAAGAAGAGACAGTTGAGTCTCATTCAAATGTTCATACACAGTTACAAGAAAGTGTTGCTTTTCAGCATACTATGAAGGTTGAAAGCAGAGACGGTTTGGCTTATGATGATGGTCAAGAATGGGATGAAGCAAAGGAGGATAGCAAGCATTCAGATGTTATGCTTGAGGAAGTTGGAAAGAAGACTATGGAGGATTTTCTTAGTCATGTGGAAGACTTGGAACAGCAGGAAGATTTGATGACAGAATCATCAAATAAGACCATCAAGCCTTGTGAATTTAAAATTGACAAATCGAATGTGATTACAAGTATTGTAGAAGACAATCCATCTTATGGAATTGTCTTAAGTGAAGCTGAAAGTTGCCAAGAAATGCATAATGATGAGGAAGATGTTAATCATGTGGATAAAGTGCTTGAAGAAGCTGACAGGGAGATTTTGCTGTTGGAGAACCTGTTAAAGGAATCTAAGTCAAGTTGTGAATTGGAACCACAGGTAAATGAGCTATGTTTTAATAGATTTGATGAGGAGATGAGGTTTCTTGAGGGGTGCATAGGTAATGATGCAAGAGAGAAGGACTCAGTCATCCTAGACAGACATTGGGAGTGTTTCCAAACAATGACAAAAGCAAAGATGAGTTATTACAGCAGAAGGAGTCTACATAATCCTTAATTAATGAAGGTAGCATCTCTATTAGAGGAGAGACAATCATGTCTTATATGAGGGAACTTGTTCTTGATGAGGACAAAGAGGAATTCACTTGCTTAAATAGCCAAAGGAAGAATGATGGACATACATTTGGGACTATCACAGGAGTAGAGAACCATAATTCTATTCTGATAAAGAGTGATGAAGCAGTGTCACAAAGAAAATTGTTCAGTGACAAAAAAGAAGAAAACTAAAAGAAGAAATTGAGGCAACTGTGTCTCAAGTTGAAGAAGAATCAGTCTTAGAAGTGGAAAAGACTAGATTGACTATCAGAAATAGTCAAAGAGTTGAAGGACAATCATTGGAAATTGTCAAGATGGAAGGAAAAGATAGTTATGTTGAAACTGAAATACAACATATTGATGATATACTTGAAGGGAATCAAGTAAAAAGTGAATGGTTGAAATGCTTGCTGGAAGCATTTGAGCAAGAGAAAGGAATTGCAATTAATGAAAAAGAAGTGTCTCAGTTGGTAAACGAGACAGGAGTAGATACTAGTTCACAGTTCTTTGTTATGTTAACTAGAATATTGGAAAGTGTGAGTGATTGTGTTACTACAGTCAAGGTGTTAGAAGATAATTTACTTCTTGAAGTTAAATTTCCAGGCAGTAAGCAGAAGTTAGATGTTGCAGAGGGAGATATCTTCAAGATATTCAGGAATTTTGGGTGGTAGCAGTATTTGGAGCAGCATTTGGAGCAATGTCCAAAATAATGTTTGCAGCAATATCTACAGCAGTATTTGGAGCAATTCTAAGAGTAAAAGTAGAAATTGAATCAAGGAAAGATGAAGAAAATAATCAACAGATTAAATATAAATGGACTGAGAGTTGTAGAATGTTGTGGTATAGTAATAAAAATCATATTAGATTGCAGCAGCAGACAGAATTGGAAAAGACCTATGGGAATTGTTGCAAATGCCTAAGAAGAGCTATAGAATAATGAAGATGGCAGTCCATTGTGAAGATGATTGGAAAGTGAAGAACGGTGAAGGAAAAGAAAGTGGACCTCTACAGTACAAGGTATGGAATCGTGGAAGATTGCAGCTGAAGAATGATAAAGACAATGCAGCTTATGGACAGCATCAAACTAAAGTCTAGAATCCAGGAAAGATGAAGATTGAAGATACATGATCAGGTGATCATGTCTTCTTTCTACTTTGGGATTCTGATGTAAGAGCACTAGTCCTCCAATACAAATCTGAAATGTTTAGTCAGACCTCTAGGTCTTAACATTAGCCCAAGGAGGGGCCATTGTAAAATCTCATGTACAAAGTACTTTATTTCCTAGTGAAAATAGATAAGGAATATACCTAGTGTTAGTTGTTAGTTGATGAACAATTATGTAAGCATTAAGTTATGTAATATATCCCTGAATTGGAGGGATGACTCGAGTCTAGCAGTTGAGTGAGTCATAGATGAAGTAAGTGTAGTTTTTTGAAAATAGAGATAGTTGTTGATTTGTGGGAAAACAGTTGTAAGAGCAGATAAGCTCATATTTGTAAATATCTGGGGAGGTAGTCTCGGAAAAAAAAGGAGAGTAAGATAGAAGGACTCGTAGAGGAGTTCAGAGGGAGAGGAATGGCCATTGAATGTTGTACCAGGCCATGGTTAGAGTAGGTTAGGGTTTTAATTACACATGTATAATTCTATTATTAATGGAAAGAAGATTCACCATTTTGTTGTGTTGTTGTTCTTTTGCATTCTGTGTATAGTGTAATTGAATGATCTTGGTGAATAGGAGTAGCTCTGTGTATAGCTACAGTACACATGTAAAATCTTGACATAAGGAGATTGGGTAGAACAAGTAGTTCTAAACCCTGCAAAAGCCATTGAGGCTTAGGAAGACTCTGGAATTCAGAGTGATTGTGTTGATCGTTGTGTGTAAGCATTGAATCCTGGTTGAATTCATGGTGAGTTTGGGATAAGCTTGAACACGATGCCATGTATGAGCTAGCTGGTAAAACTGCTCTGTAGACAGAGTACTAACTCTAAGAATGTGAAGGTTAAGGGACAGGACACGAGTTCTAAAGATTGAAATATGGTACGAGGATTGCAAATGAGGTTTGCGCATGGAGTATTTCTTGCATAGAGGAATTGCAGAGACATGAATTCGAGGTTCTTGCACAGAGTTGAAAGCAAGAAGGAATGCACACTTCATCGAACGATAACTATGAGTTGCATTAGCAATCTAATGGTGGTCATTCGTTGATGAGGTTGGTCAAGAAATGATGTGGAGGTTTTATGTTGTGCGAAGGAGTTCCAAGGCGTATGAGTTAAGCACCTTTCTAGCCATTGCGACGATGACTCGATTGCATGCCGAGGTCCTATGTTAGATGAAGAGCGCCAATGTGAATGATATTTAAGTGCCTTGTATGGATTGTGATATGTTGTGATGGATGAAGCCCCGGTTCTAGTGAAATGGTTGTATGGGAAGCGAGACATTCTTATGTGACGTTAATGGGCTTCGAAGCCTATAATAATAGTTTTAGGAGTAAACTACTTAACCGACCATTTGCACCGATCGGACGAGCTGGCTCCGATCGATGCAAATGGTCGGTTAAATAGGTCAATCTATAGTTTTATAGATGTGAGATTTTGAGTCTTGGGAGCTTGTGACAAGCGCTTAAGCTTTAGTGGGGGAGCCATACTTGGCTATGTATACTAATGTTAGTTGGAGGAACGCCAGGAGTGTTTTGAAAGGATCAAGAGGGTTTTGTTTTCTTTAAAACCTAGTAGTGTCACAAGATTATAGCACACTAGATAGAGTTGGAGTATCCTCGGGATAGACAGGCCTTAGGGAGGGATCTGCTATCCAATTTAATAGGGGAGAGGAGCCAATAGTAGAACATTTTTTTATCTTTTTTTTGTGTAACTTAATTCTTCATCTTCACGAGCCCGTTTTTCCTCCAGTTTTCTATCACATATACTCTAGCGTCTTCTCTATCTAACCATATTGATCTTGATTGAGAAATCCAAATGGATGTCATGTCAGCAACAAAGTCCCGAGTTGTCTAGTCCTAATGTCACCATAGTGTATTTTTGCTTGGGACCCATAGGTGAACATTGATGTGACTTAAGTAGATGTGACTTGAAATAAAATTTTTGATTTCGAATATTAATTTTGTTTCAAAATGTAGAAAAAAATTTAATAATTTTAAAAGCATGAAAATATTGACACATAAAGCACTTTTATGAACCACATATGGTAGTTAGTATTTCTAAAATTGAAAATAGCCAATACCATTTCTATCTTTATGTCCACTACTAGTACCCCTGACTACTACTGGCTCATCTCTAGGCTTCAAATTTGAATCCTTCAAAGGCCATTTTAAACGTCATAGAATGCCACAAGGAATTTTATCATGCAAAAAAAAAATAGTTTTATTTCTAGCACGTCAATAATGAAATTGAATAAGCTTAGGTAAATTTGCAACAAAAGGGCAACTACAAAATTTGCCCTTCTACGGGTTATTAGTGATTCAATGGACTATGGGAGAGTCGGGACTCAGAGCCTGCCCAAGTTCCCTTGAATAGTCAAATCATGGAAGAGGATCTCGGTCCTAATCGGCACGGACCACGATGGGCCACTAGGGTGCCTAGTGCCAAGTTCAACTCAATGAGTCAGGATTGTGAATCGGGATTCGATGTTCACTTTCAAAGAATTTAATGGCGTTGGCATGCATTACTGATTCACCAACTTCATTAAATCTTGGTATGAGATGATGCCACCTGCCAACTCGGTTTTCCATCTATCATCTTATTGTTCACCAAGTCACATGATCTCACAACTTACAAGTCACTTGAGTATTTGAGTATATGATGTGAAATTAAATGCTCATATGAGTCATATCTATGGATGGTGAATTGATTTGATAACCCTCCACTCTCAAGGATCCGTAAGGAAAAACTAATGGTGTTGTTTTTTGGATTACAACTTACAAGTTGTAATTTACAATGCATTGAGCAAGCTTTGCTAGATTTGAACCTAACCTGGTCCAATGGGCATGTAAGTTTCCAGACCAGGGTTTCACCCTAGACATTTCTATTATGACCACCACAAGACTGGGATGAAGGATCTTTGGTAGCAGGATAGCATCACGCCGCCCTTTGTTTGTGATCATGAATCATATCCTATACTAGTTAGTCCAGGATTCTAGGATTTATTCCAATTTCCATTCATTTACTGGGGTCAAAATCATTTGAATCATCATCCCATGGTCCACCTAGGTCGCTTAGTCTACCTATCTCATAGGAGGAAGGGGTTTAGGAAGTAGAGACAAAGGCAACTCGAATGGAGGGCTAGAGAGAGAGAAGGGTTGTACAATATGCATATAGTCATATCTAAAAGAAACGAAAGAATTTGTCATATACCTAACTGAATATTATCATTATTTAATTTGTCGGAATGCTTACGTAGTAACTCTTGCGCCCGAGCTATTTATGATGGTTTCATGTGTCGACGATGGCTACGATTTGGAGAGGCTTGTTGCCATCATTATACCACCAGTGGGTTGCTCCAACAAATATAGCTATTACTTCTCCCCTCCTCACTCACCTCACCTTTTGACTTGAGTCATCTTCCTCTTCTTCCTCTTCCTCCCATGGGCTCTCTAATCTATGCCCTGAGCGCCCTCATAACGAAGAATGAAATCTGAGTGTCTCTGGACACCTCGGGAAAACAATACCGAGTTTTCCCTCACCTGCACAGATATATCTATGTTATGTAGAAGCAATTATAAAATTATTTTTTTTGTAATCATGTGAAATACACAAAGATGCATTCGCCTACCTTGGGAAAGGTAAACCAACTCCGGAGCGTCGGGATATTGTGGAATTGAGATGGTGTTGCTTCCAATCATCTTTCTGTAGAAGGAAACGGTTGCACACTCTAATTCCTCATTGTCTTCTGTGGCGAACAACTCGAAGGTTCCACCTTCGTCACAGGGAGGAGCAAGAGAAGCAAAGGTAGAAGGTTGGGTAGGCTAGATTGATCTTCCCCGAACTTAAAGAGATTCACAAAGTCTGTGGGAAAAAAAATCATTATCCCAGGTTTACGAGTATAGGACAGTCGAAGGTCGGGACTCAGACTCTCAACTCTCCAATTATATGCTTCAGTGTCTCCCTAATTTCTATTTCCTCCAGAAGATTATGCAGAGCTACGCTGTCGATTTGGTTGTCATGAATTTACAGGTATGTCTAGCATTTTGGACTTGTGTAACATTTTATATGTGGAGAAAAGTTAAATGTGTTGCTTGTTGGAGTGCCTTATGGTTCTATAAATATAAGGGTTTAAATTTCTCCATCCAAATTGTTGTTCGAAATTTTTAATGTATTATGTGACTGTGTGTCCGCCAGATTGGGTCTTGAATACTTAATAGATGTAACCTTAAAAACCCCAATATTTAAATGAAATCCGAACCAAAATAATGTATACTTTTCATAGTCTAGGACCACAACTTCATTTGGGCGGAGGAGCAAGAAGAAAGAGCCTTGTATTTGAGTTCAAAATATGTCAATGCTATTTATCTGTCGTGAATTGTAAACATTAGGTTGAAAGAAAGAACAATATTTGAATACAAGTGTTTGAATTATTCCAATTTCCTAAACGAAATCCAAAGGTTGAAAGGATAAAATATTTAACAACCGACACTGTAAATGGTGTAGACTCTGACCCCTTCGTTTTCCTGTCATCCTTCTAATAATGGAAACAAGAAGTACAAATTTTCTACCAAAATATCTAATTAAGGGAATCCATCGACGTACGCTCATGAATGAGGGATTGGGAGTACAGTGAGCTAGAAAAGAACATGATTTCAATAGCCCCATTGTCACAAACCTCCCAAACGTGTGCTTATGATTCGTCTTCCTTCTTGACTATGGGCCCAACTTGTAGTGATATTTGTTGGATAATTTTAAGATCTTCCTTATAGTGGACTAATAAATACAAAAAATTTCGATATGGATGATAAACTCGATATAGATTAGAGGGACTATCCATAATCTAACTAAAATTGGGGCTTTTGTTTTATCACTTCGAATTGGGGTATAAACTCGATTTACATTGGAGTGACTATCCATAATCCACCTAAATTTGGGGCTCTTGTTTGATCACTTTGAATTGAGCATTTGGGGAGGACATGATTCAATTCTAAAAATAGTTGTTGAATTTAGGGTTAATAAAAAAAGTTGCTTCCTGGAAGCATTAGGTATTACATTTAGGGGTTTTTCTTTTAGGTAGGCCCAATCACACTTGATCAATAAAGTTGCCATCAAGCGGAACCAATCCTCCATTCAAAGTTCCTTCCAAATTCCAATGCCTTATTTTATCAACGACCTAACAACCGAGTCTTTCACCAACCCGACAGAGTTGTCCCTTATCTAAGTTCAATAAACTATATGCTCCAAGGACCAGGAGAGTAGAGACTGCTTTATATATGTATGGACTCTCATTAGCTAAAATAATAATGATGTTGTATATGCGCATGTGTCTCCATATTTGTATGAGATCTTTCTCCATGACATGAATGGTAGAATCTGCCCCAGCGGTTTCCAATGTGAATCGTGTAAGGTCCATAGAGATGTGAATTATAGGTTTCCACACAATAATCGAGTGTGTATTATAGCCATCTCTTGTGGGCTCTGGGAGGTTGAATAAATAGTTGTTGCTCCTAAAACATTTAGGTGTTGGCGATGCTTTTCTTTTTATTTCTGATTTACAATTAGTTTGTGCGCATCCGAAAGCCATAAACCATAATAGAACCAAAAACAAAAATTTAAATACTTGACATTTGTTGGAGAATTTGAAGTGTTTCGGTAAAATTACTAGGATAAGATATCAATATTGGAGAGACTTTATTTTTTTATTTCTAATTTCTAGGATTTATATAATTGAGGGTATAGAAGGTATCTACTTTTATGATGATATCCCCTACATTAGGGAGGTCGCATGGATAAGAATGTGCAATGTATGCATTGGATGTAAACCATTTCAATTTGTATTGACTTTGGCTCTTTCTTTGCACTCCCTCCCTTACTACAATCTACCTACTCACCTACTCTTGCATATGTCATGGATAGATAGATTTGTTCATGAATAGATAGATAGACTGAACTATTATAGGCACTACGGGCATTCCAACTCAATTTCATTACATTATAGGAACTACATGCACTAAAAGCAATATATAGGGAGATGAGAGTTTGTTATTACATAAGTAAGATAACTTGTATTTCATGGTGCATTTCACCTAGAGGGGTATATCTCCCTCTTACTATTGTGACTAGTCTCAATGACTATTCCTTTGGGGTACGCACTTATTGCTTCAAATGGTTTTATTTTCATTTCCAATTTGCAATAAGTTCGTGTACATTTGAAATTGACCATACACTATAAATATTAATAGACCAAAAAAAAATTGTTTTGCCTTTGAATATGAAAATAATCAAATAATCAAAGAGAAGAATTGATTTAAAACAAAAACATATTTTTACCATAATTGAAATGATTTACGTTGTTCAAAACAATGCCTCTTCAATTATTGCAATGTTCTTTAATGAAAACCAGATTGAATTTTATTATAAAATGATTAGATAGCAATACATGATTAAGTTGTAGTAGATTAATCTTAAAGTTTTAATTTTTTTATTGGAATTATGCATTTTGGGTTATACACAGAGTAAATGAGATATGATCATTTATGTTACCTTTTTACATTAAATATTTCCTAGGTTATGGCCAATAACTTACTAATTATTGAAATTTTCTCTTAAATTATTCTTTTATATAAAAATTTGTAGTATATCTCGGCTAGAATTAGATATTACATTTAGTTCTATAGTTTATAAAAAAATAGGTTAAGTAATTCACAATTTATTCATTAAGAAAAATATTTGATATTAATAAATTTAATTCAGACTTTTATTCTATTCTAAGTTTAGAATCAATGTAGCAATTTAGGGTGTTTGTTTTAATCACAACTTAGACTTCCTTATTATCTACCTTAACATTTTTAGGGTTTGGGTTTGGTCTTAGTTATATAGTCCACATTATCAATTTCTTAGTTTTCTCTTGAAATGTGTTGTTAAAGATATATTAATAAATCCTTATTCGTTACTCAACTCGACTCATTGTCTTGATGATGAACCTTAGCAAAGGTTCTGAATCTTAGCATATCAAATGGAGTCTACGACTACCTTGCATACCACTCCTCAAACCTATCAACCCAAAATTTAAGAGAAGAGATTGTAAATATGTTTTTTGTCAAAATGACATTTTTGAATCACGTAAGGTTCACAAAGAGATTACAGTATATAATAATCATTGTTTTTTGGCTAACCTTTTCACATAAGTTTAAGACGGAATTTTGAAAAGATAACTATGGAATCCCTCTCAAACTATTTCTCGTGTGCGATCGAGATACTAGTAAAATCCACATTGAAGTTTGAATGATACTTTTTCAATGTGTTTGAATAATAATTATATGCACCAAGTTTTGAAAAGAGAAATGGGAATCGCTATCAATCCCTCTCATTTGACATCTAGATGTTAGTAGACTCAAGACTAAAGTTTGAAGGATAAATTTTCAAGTGTTCTAATACTTACTTAAGTTTAGAATCGTGAATATGATGCTTAGGGATTAGGTGGAGTTTGAAATTGAATGGCTAGTTACTCACGAACGGGGTCCATATGGACAAACATATAAATTAGCTTTGTGATGGTATTTGTAACTTTTTTTGGCCGTTAATGGAAATTTGGATTAAAAAAAACTTATGTTTTTATTTAAAAATATAATAATACAATGATTTTAATAGCATGTAGAAAAGTTCATTTCAAAACAGGTAGGGTAAAATGTCATGGAAAAGTTATTCTTCTAATTTTTTAACTTTTACGTTGTTTCTTTAAACCATTGGTTATGGTAATGATGAAGTGGTCACAACAAGGATCAACAATTTTAAATCTCCGAGGGATGTACAATGTTAGAAGTACACTAGTTTTAGGTGGATACCTTGACACTGGACAAAACCATCTTTATAGCTTTTATTATTAATGTTAGGGATCTGAAGATTGATCTCTTTTGGGCTTATAACATAGCATTTCTATTAGTGGAGCTCTTCTCAAAACAATTCTAGACACAAATAAGCTTTAGTACCCCATGAGGCTACTTTCATCCCCAAATTCATATTTTGCATTCAGATAAGGTTGCTAGTAGTTCTCAACTACTCTAATCACTTTCGCATGATAGTTAAAAAAACATTTCCCCTCACAAAATAAATAGGCCAAAGAACAATACAATACAAAAAAACATGACTCCTAATGGTTATCGCTATGTTCACATTAGCAAAACAAGTGCACCAATCTCTTTCTAAATGGTCTTTTTCCCAATCTCATTTTCCATTAACGATACATGTTCTTCACTCAACATTTATTTGTCTCTCTTCTATAATAACTCTCGAGTAAGCGAGGGTGGACCAGGCCGAGTATTTGCTTTCTCTGTTATGCAAATGAAGAAACTATCCGGCATTTATTCCTTGACTGTCCCATATGGAAGAATGTGCTCAATCTTTTATGTGATCAGTTCCATATTATACCCATCGTTCAGAATGATAATCTCAGGGATTTTTTAGTTTCATGGATTGACAGATTTTCGGAGCACTCTGTTGGTTGCTATCTTCCCTTTTTCATCATGTGGATCATATCGAAAGCTAGGAATCTCTGTATATTTGAAGGGAGAAAGGTATCCATCCTCAATATTATTCAACAGACTGGGTATCTCACACAGTTGTATGGTCCTCTTGTTAAGAAGAGAAAGAAGTCCTCTTGTTAAAAAGAGAAAGAAAACCAAAGTATTGGGACCTGAACCTAGCCTTGCATATCCTTGTGGTTTTTTCGATGGAGCATTAGCTAATAATATTGGAGGAGTCGGTATCTGCTTGTACTTGAATGAGACTCACTCCTTTGAGTTTGTTGTGGGGACAGGGCAATGCACCAATACTAAAGCAAAACTGGTTGGGCTTTGGGCCCTTCTGTATATTACCCTAATGATGGGGATTCCCAACCTCAAGGTTTTTGGTGACTCTTCAATCATCATAAACTGGGCAAAGGGTAATGATGCCCTCTCTCCTCCTGAGCTGCACTACTGGTGTAGGGAAACTAGAAAGCTCTTCTCTCACTTTCTAGAACTATCATTTAGTCATATCTACCGTGAACACAATCAGCTCGCAGATCGTCTTTCTAAATCTGCACTTTCTTTGGCTCCGGGTATGTGCACTTTCCATGAATTTTTTGATGATCTTTTGATCACTCAGGATACTCTCAAGCTCATCTGAGCTGATGCAGGGAGCAAGTACTCCATATTTTCATATTGCACCTTGTTTCGTTTTAGTTTGGAGCTGGCTCCTTTAGATTGCAGCTCTGCTGCTCTTTTTCTACACGGTAGATATGGGTGGAATGGACAGTTTTTATTACTAATGGGTATCATATATTGGTTTAGCACTGTGCCCTCTCCCTTACAGAACCACTTGAGATGTGTCTCTTCTCAATGTCAGGATGTAGGCCTTCTCTTATGTATGCTCTTTGATTGTAGCCCAATTATTGGGTAGGCCCAGTAGATGCGCTTTGATTCAATATGAATAACAAGGACAGGCTTTTTTCTTTCTGAAAAAAACTCTCGAGTAATCCCCTGTAAAAATAATTTGGACGTGATAAATCATCATGTACAAAACCTCACTAATTCCATGTAAATGTTGAATCACTTGGGATTTCTTCTTATTGTCATTTTTTTCTATATATTGTTTTTAATAAATAATGAAATTTTTCTTGTACACAGTTTCAAATGAAAATAATGATTTAATTTTACATGTCAACATTTAAGGGTTCAATTTCTCACAACCCTTCAAAGTGAAATGGGACTCTGCCCTTCAAATTTGATCCTCCCCTAATAAAAAATTTCACACCATTTTTGACAAATATAATAATTGGCCATCACTGTTTTTTATATTACAGCTGTTTTTCTACTCCTGCAAACCGTAGAACAGACCAGTCGTTTCGGAACGATCTCCATAGAGATTATGACAAGACGATGAAGTACAAACCATGATTACCGTTAATAATGGTATAAAAACACAGAAAGCAAAAGGATACAACAGGGATAAGTGTAATGATATTGTTTTTTATTGTTTTTATTATTTTTAAATTTATTTTTAGTTCTAACAAATAATATTTAAAACTAAATAAAAATTGTAATATCATAGTCATTATTCATCAAGAAAATAAAAAATATAATTTTTTAAAAATTAAAAAAAAAATAATATCTTGATATTCAATTTAATATATTATTTTTACAAAAAATTTGAAACAATAGCAATTTTGTTTTACTTACTAAAACGTAATTAAAAGTTTTAATAATTAAAAGTCATGGTCGATTACAATAGACCTGCCTTTTAATAAACCATGACTTGCTCTACAATTGTGTCTTCTATCCTTGCTCTGCAATTGTGTCTTCTATCCTTGTATTTAATTCCGTAACTTCACAACTTCCTATACAGAAATTGGGACTACATACCCCAAATTGGTCATCACATGGCACCAAGCCTCTTTCTGCCCACACACCATCAGATTTGAGGTATTTCTGTCTCTAGGATGCTCTGTCATGTTAAGGCCATTGGCCATCAAAAACAAGTCTGGCCTTCCAATTCCTTCACTTACAGTAGGATGCTTGCTACACTCATCATGACTTCTCTTTTAAAATGATTATCTCCCAAAGAACACAGTTACAATGGATCTAATGATATAGTGCAGGAGGGCAAGAGATTTGATATGGGGCACTATATATATATATAATGTATTCACTATTCAGTTATTTCCTATTTACAAGAATTTGTTAGATTAACCTGCATCTCTTCTAGAAACATATAGTATTTCCTCCTAAATCTACATGATCCTTAAAACCGCAAATCTTCATCATAACACATTTGCCAATGTTGCCAAATAAACTGGGAAAGGAATAAATTAGCTCCTTTGGCACTCACGCGGTGACATTGGGTTAACCAAACACCAAAGCTGGATGCATGAACATGAATCAGAATGACAACCACACAAATTCTACCAAATGAACATTACTGCCGAAAGATTGTCTTATTTGCACGAGTTAGCAATAACACAGAAGTTTGGACAGAGCAACCTATGAGAATTAGGAGAGCAAAAGGTGTTAAATTCTCCAAGAAGCACAGTTCCTTCTTTTGATTTGACACTCGGTGAAGCATTCCATAGTTGCATTTCAAAAAACAGAGATACACTTATCTCATCCACAGTGATCAGCAATGACTGAAAAGAAATTCAGTCTGAAATTTTCTGCTATCAAGCTGCCTCGAAACCGTGCCACACCTTGATTGTATGGTCCTTGTTTTCCATTCCCACTGCTGTACCATACGACCTGTACGGTTCTCGAATTTCGTGCTCTCTGCTGTCTGGAATCACCTCAAATTTTGTGCCCCAGAACCGTATGAAATGCCTCGAAATACACACCCATTGTTGTACAGAACTTCCTCGATTTTCATGCCCAGAAAGGCTCAAATTGTGTGCCCCTGCTATACGAACTCAGCAATAAATGTTGTTGTATGGACCTTGATTTTCTTGCCCGGAAATTTCTTGGGATTCATGTTGTACAGAATTGAAATTGATGTTGTACAGTCTTTGGGAATCATGCCCACTGCTGCTCTCTGTGTGTCCTGCGATTTCTCCTTCTCTTGCTCTCCAATGCTCGTGGGAAAAAAAAAGAATGAGTCTCATTTGTCTTCCCTTGTATTTTTGGTGTTTAATGAGGTAGCTGAATGGTAATCTAATCCAAGGGCCGAAATTGAATTTAAATCAATGGATGAGAAATAATGTCCACTTTATTTCTCTCCAAAATTAATTTCACTCAACTTAATATTAAATGTTACAAAAAAGTCACTTTAATCACTAAAGTGAAAATTATAAACTCATCTCAAGTCATTTAATGCAAGGATCATGTTATTTTCCCCTTTTAAGTGACTTAGGCAAAAACTTACTAGGAAAACAACTTTCTAGGTACAAAAATTAACACTCCCTCTTACCAAGGAAGGTGTTTTGCACCACACCCAACTTGTCTCTGAAGTGAATGAGCTTGCCTCTTCCAAGAGACTTCGTTAGAAAATCTACAACCTACTCATCAATGGAAATGTACTGTAACTCCACAGCGCCTCTCTGAACATAATCACAGATGAAATGGTACCTGATCTCAATATGTATTGACCTGTCGTGAAATAGCGAATTCTCATAGAGCTGGATGCAACTCTGATTGTCACAATAAATCACCATAAGCCTCAGCTCCTGATCAAATAAATCCCCCAACAACTTGCGAAGCCACAATGCCTCGCAACTAGCATTACTGGCTTCCATGTACTCGGCCTCTGTAGAACTCGAAGCAATAGACTTTGATTCCAACTGAACCACAACACTGCAGTCGAGCCCAAACTGAAACAACATCCAGAAGTGCTCTTTCGGTCTGCCACACTGCCTAACCAATCTAAATCCGTGAAGCCAATCAAATTAACCCCCTTCGATCTCCTATAATCCATACCATAATCCACTATCCCTAAAAGGTATCGCAACACATGTTTCGCAGCAACCAAGTGTACTCTCCTAGGCTCCACCATGAACTGACTGAGAGTGTTCACCGCAAAACACAACTCTGACCTGGTGTTGACTAGATACCAATGTTATCGGAACCAGATCGGTCATTGAACCGACGAAGCCCAAAATGTGAACTGGACCGAAACCGACAAAAAACCGGTTGACTAAAAAATACATAAAATATTCATATTTTGTAAAAAAACATATATATACATGTGCATACATATGAATCCAAACCATTAATACACAAATAGTGTTAGGATAGGCTTAGGGCTAGGTTACAAGCATAGGTTAGGTTTTAGTTTGTGTTTTTTTTTTTTAAATTTGAGTTCCGTGAGTCCCTAGTCCGCGGTCGTACGACAGAGTACGGACCGGCTGGTTCCGTACCTGGTTTGGAAAAAAATCCGGTTTGATGAATTTTTTTTGCTGACCAAACCGGCCAACCCTATAAACCGGTCAGACCGACTTTTGCCGATTTTGGTTTGGTTCCGATAACACTGCCAGGTACATCAACGAACCAATGAGCTGACGATATAAAGTAGGATCCACCAACTATCCCTCATAAGCATGAAGCTTCTTCCAGTTGGTGACCATAAGCGTAGACATTGGCCTACAATCCTCCATCCGGAATCTCCTCGAAATATCCACAGCATACTTTCCGTGTCACAAGGAAATATGACCGGGCTCTTGCCAAACCTTCAATCCCAAAAATCAATGCATCAACCCAATGTCAGTCATCTCATACTCTGAAGCAAGATCTCTCTTGCAAGCTGCAATAAGTCTCTCATCACCTGTGATAAATAAATTATCCACATACAACAGAAGAATCTCCAACAAAGATGAAGTAGGGATTTGGATTAGCCTCGCTCTTCAAAAAACCCATTGACAACAAGAGTCTATCCTGAAATACCAAGCTCAAGGAACTTGCTATTGAATTTTAGCATTAGCATGAATACTTAAAAATTTGCAGACTAACATAAACAAATGACAAGTGTAGTAAACAACATCAATCACATCAACACATTGAACACAAGATTTTCATTGGGGAAACCTTTAAAGGACAAAAACCCCAAATGCATTAGTAATTCATCTCGTAAATGAGATGACTGGAATTCTTCAAAAAGTTCCACAAACCCCAACCACAATTTACAGAAGATCAATTTTTCAATTTCACAAAAATGCCCAATTAGGGCTTTTTCCAAATTAGGTCTTATGGCCCTAATTTCTCTCTCCTACCCAACAATTTGCGGGCTACCCGAAAATATGTTGTCTACCCGAATTTGCCCTGCCTGTACCTTCCCGATCGTACCTGTCAATTGCCTGGTCGTACCTGTTTGTTGCCTGTTTGTTGTACGGTTTCCCTGCCCAGTTCTCTTTTCTGCCCAGCTAATCGATTTTGCAACTCTGTTGCTGCCCAACTACTCTGTTGAGCAACTATGTTTCTGCCCAAAGGGCAGACAGACTTGCCCGAGACCCCGAAGGGCTTGCCCGTGGGCTGCTCGAAGGGTCTGTGCAGACCCGAAAGCTCTCACGAGCTCCGGGCTACTACCCGAGAACCTCACGGGTCTGCCTAGGGCTACCCGAGGGTTTGGTGCAGCTATAGCACCCACCCAAGTATGCCCTACGAGCTACCCATGGGTCTGTAGCAGGCCCTAACTCTCACGGGCTGCTGCTGCAAGCTGCCCGAGGGCAGAGAAGGGAGGGTCGAGCCCTCAAAGTGTTGCCCGAGAGAAGATGGGGGCAGCCCGTAGAGAGAAGATAGCCTGCCCGAGAAAGGTTGTTGCTGCCTGGATCTGAGAAAGAGGGTTTGGTAGAAACCCTAGCCAAAGAACTGAAGATGAACTTGCAGATAAAACCCTAGCTTAGGGTTTGTCTTCACATGAATGATGATGCCCAAGCTAGAATCATCCATACTAGGGCACAATCATAAGAACTTCCTTCTTCAAAACTGTAAGATCATCTGATTGAGTAGTTATACCTATGAGAGCAAGTGTGTGTAATAATGAAATGAACTGATCTTCTTTCATATCCTTTGAGTCACTTATAAATGGACCAAAATTAAAAATCTCAAAATAATAATATTTTATTCTTTTCTAATTTTGACTTTTCCTTTGCTAAAGGTCTTTTTGCACTTTCACTTTTACACCATAGTGGTACTAAGGGTCTTTATGTATTTTTGACTTTTGCTTTAGTCTTCTTTAAGTGCCCTTGTGGTCATCACATGTGGTCAACGTGGTCTTTCATCACCACTCAAAGTACATCATCATAAACCAAGAGAATTACTAATGCTTTTATCCCACATTCTGTGTTACACCAAGATCGGGTACTAGGGTGTCTTAACCAAGGGTAGCTAAGCCTTGGAGAAGATCACAAAGCCCATTGATCAAGGGTCAGAGTGTCACACATGCCCAGAACCAGTCTAGGGCTTATACTGTCTTCCTGGCAATAGACCAGGTGCCTCAGCCATAGGCTACATAATTTGACACTAGGTCAAATACTTGGTAACAAACCAAGCGCCTCCATTCTCCAGGAGAATGGCCCTTAGCCCCGGGCTAAGTCCTGGTAACTGATCAGGTGCCTCCATTCAAAGGAATGGCTACTCAAAACTAAGCAAAGTCTACCAGTACTAGACTGGTCCACATCGTGGTCTCGAACCAGATGTCTACCATTCAACAGAATGGTCACTCAACACAAGGTTGAGTGCCCCCCATGCAGAGTTGGGTCCATATCATGGTCAAGGACCAGATATCATCATTCAACAGAATGATCACTCAACTCTAGGTTGAGTCCACACCGTGGTCCCGGACCAGGTGTCCCCATTCTCCTAAGAAAATGGTTTTCGATGCTGCTCAGAAAAATCAGCACTCCCTCTCAGCAAGAGAGGCATTCTCTGCCATGCCAAGCTTGTCATGAAAGTAAACAAACTTTGATGTTGTTAGAGGCTTGGTCAAGATATCCGCGATTTGTTCATCTGTACGAATGTACTGCAACTTTAGAGAACCTCTCTGCACTAGGTCTCTGATGAAATGATACCTCATTTCAATGTGTTTCGATCTATCATGAAACACGGGGTTCTCTGAAAGCTTTATGCAACTCTAATTATCGCAAATGGATGATCGTTGAGTCAAGCTTTCCCTCGAACAGATCAGATAGAAGTTTTCTGAGCCAAACCGCTTCACTACAGGCATCACTTGCAGCAATATACTTTGCCTCAGTTGTACTCTAAGCTATGGAACTAAGCAAGAGATCGTTGTTGATCCCATACTGAAGCAATAACCAGAGGGACTTTTCCGGTCAACTGCATCGCCAGCCCAATCTGAATTTGTATATCCAGATAACAATACTCCATTGTTGGAAGTATAGCTAAGCCCATACGTGATAGTACCTCGCACATATCTGAGTACATGTTTGGCAGCTACCAAGTGTATGTGCTTTGGATCAGACATGAACTGACTCAGTGCATTCATTATGTAGCAGATGTCTGGTCTCGTATGCACGAGATACATCAGGGATCCAATAACCTGTCTGTACAAAGCAGAGTCCACACTCTGTGAATTGGTGGTCGAGTCCCGCAACTTTGTCAAGTTGGTAGTCATGGATACGCAGTACATGTTTGGCAGCTACCAAGTGTATGTGCTTCGGATCGGACATGAACTGACTCAGTGCATTCACCGTGTAGCAGATGCCTGGTCTCGTATGCACGAGATACATCAAGGATCCAATAACCTGTTTGTACAGAGTAGAGTCCACACTCTGTGAATTGGTGGTCGAGTCCCGCAACTTTGTCAAGTTGGTAGTCATGGGTACGCTCATGGACTTGCAGACCTGCATCCCAAATATCTGCAAGATATCCACTACATACTTCCCTTGTGTCAGGAAGATCTTGCCTGGCTTTTGCCAGACCTCTAAGCCAAGGAAGTAATGCATCAATCTGAGATCTTTCATCTTGAATTCAGAGGTAAGCTCCCTCTTACATTGTTCTATCAATTGTCCATCACATGTAAGAAACAAGTCATCTACATATAGAACAAGTATCAATACATGATTATGAACAACCCTAAAGTACATGTTAGAATCAGCTGTACTTTTAGAAAACCCCAAGCTCTGGAAAAATCCATCCATCCTAGCATACCAGACTCTTAGAGATTGTTTCAGTCCTTACAATGCTTTCTTTAATTTACATATATGGGTCTTCTTCCCATGAGTCACAAAGCCTCAAGTTGATCAACATAGACTTCCTCCTCAATCTTGCCATTGAGGAAGGCAGTCTTTACATCCATCTAATGTAACTTCCATCCGAATACTGCTGCAAGTGAAATGATGGTTCTAATGGTAGTATACCTGGCAACATGAGCAAATGTCTCATCATAGTTAATGCCTTCTTTCTAAGTGAAGCCGCGAGCTACAAATTTGGCTTTATACTTCTCCACACTGCCATCTGCAGCATGCTTGATTTTATAAAGTCATGTGGAAGTCACTACTAACTCTCCTGTTGGTATGGGAACAACTTCCCACACATCATTCTTCATGATTGAACTGTACTCTTCAATCATGGCATCAACCATACAAGTTTACTTGTTGCTTCTTTGTATGATGAAGGTTCTGCGGTGATAAGTTGGCTCATAAAACAGGAGTACTTTTGTGGTCTTATGCTTTCTTTGAAAGTCTCAAGAGGAGCTTTATGCTTCTCGTCTTCTTGTACCACCTCTCGGTACCAAGCAGGTCTCCTTTTGGAAGGAGGAACTTCAAGCAGTTCTTCTGGTGGACTTTCAGTGTTCTCAGGTGCATCTGGAATTTGATCCTCAAATTCCTCTTCCTCCCTCTGAATTTTCTGAAACTGGAAACTCAAGTTGAGGAACTTCATCTTCCGTTGAAAGCTCTAGTGTTTTACGAAACATAGCTTCCTCATGAAAGATCACATCTCTGCTGACTTCAATGTACCTCTATCCAGGTATATAGACACAATAAGCCTTCAAGCAATCACTATAGCCGACAAATATACCTTTCTTGCCGGAGGGCTCTAGCTTGGCCCTCTTTTCCTTTGGCACATGAACGTACACCGGAGTGCCAAATATCCTCATGTGGTCAACTGCAGGTTTCTTCTTGGTGAAGACTTCTTCTGGAGTCTTCTCCCCCAAGATAGCATGAGGGCTTCTATTTTGGATGTACACAGCAGTTCCTGTAGCTTCTGCCCACAAAGATAAAGGAAGATCCAGATCGGTAAGCATAGCTTTAGCAACTTCACATATCATTCTATTCTTTCTTTCTACAACCCCATTCTGTTGAGGGTTGTATGGTACTATCAGCTCTTTCTTGATTCCTGCTTCTTGGCAAAAATTATCAATCTCATTAGATTCATACTCACCTCTGTTATCTGATCTTAAGCTACGAATGTGTCTACCAGTCTAATTTTGAATTAGTGCCTTGAACTCTTTGAACCTGTCAAAAGTTTCACTCTTGGCCTTGTGGAAGTAGATCCATGACTTCCGAGAGTGACCATCAATGAACAAGACATAATATAAACACCCACTCAAGGAAGGTGAAGACATGGGCCCACAAATGTCAGAATGAATCAAATATAAAATGCCTTTAGATCTATTCTTGCTTCTGGAAAAGGATTTCTTAGTGTTCTTACCTAGAGCACATCCTTTGCAGATTCCATCATGTTTGGAGAAACTTTTGGCATACCTGTGACCATCTTCTGCAATCCTGGGAGAGCTATGTAGTGAAGGTGTCCAAACCTTCTATACCATAGTTCACATGGATTAACTATGTGATGTACCAAAGCATGAGTGGAATCTTTGGAGACCTTGTAAAGGCCTCCCTCTCGAGCTCCAATCTGTATTATTGAGCTTGGATCTTCGTCCTTTGCCCATAGAAGGACTTTCTTGTCCATGAAGAGGACTCTGTAGCCCTTGTCCTCTAAGCTAGCAACAGACAGAAGATTCTTCTTCAAACCAAGAACATAAAGAACATCATCAATATGAAGAACCGTAGCTGAGTCAAGTTGAAGAAGTTGAGCCAACTCCTTCAATCTTGTAAGTGGAGTCATCTCCAAGTTCTACCTGTGTGGTGAACTTCTTCTTTCTGTAACTGGTGAGAGCTTCAGAGTTACATGCCATGTGCCTGGAAGCACCACTATCCACCAACCAAGAGGTGGCACAATCTGTAAAAGAATCGGTGAGAGCATAAATCAGATAGTACTCTCTTCTAGGTTCTTCATCTTTGTTAGCCTTGGTTTTCTTCTTCTTCTTTGGTTATTCTTCTTTGTCTTTTCCTTCTGTAGCAGAGGCTTGAAACCTTCGCTTGGGTTTCTTCCTATTTTTCCTGCAGTCCTTGGCAAAATGTCCAAAATTGTGGCAATTGTAACATTCCACTTTTGACATGTCAGAGAACTTACCTTGAAGTTTCTTTCCCTTCTTTTGTTGAGGGAAAGGCTTCCTAAACTTCTTTGTCTTTGCTGCAAGTGCAAGATTACCTTCCTTGGTTACCTTGCCTGAGGTCCTTCCCTCTTCTTCTATGCAATCATGCCAAATCCTTTCAAAGGTTGGTTGATTCTCACGTCCACTGACAGATGCCATGAAGGTTTCCCAAGAGCTTGGGAGACCATCAACCACAGTTTGCACAAGGTCATCATCATCAACAGCAATACCAATAGCACTAAGTTGATCTCTTACCTGTGCAACCTTTGTCAAGAAAGAACCGACCCCTTCATCCTTGTTTAGCTTCAAAGTTTGTAGCCTTTTCTTCAAGACTTTTCTGACAGGGATCCTTCTTCTCATACAAGTTGGCCAAGGTGTCAAAGCATTATTTAGCAGTCTTCAAAGCTATGATGTTGGGCATCACCATCTCTTTGACAGAATCATAAATGATTCTTCTAGCCTTGGCCTGCTTCTTCTTGTAAGCAAGTCTGCCAACATTAGATGGTGGCACCTCACTGACATTAAAACCAATGTCATCTAAGTCATTCTCTTCTAGAATAGTTGTCAACCTAGCCTTCCAGGACTTGTAGTTAGTTGAACCTTGTAGCTTCTCTTTCAGTCTGAAGATATTGACGGCCATCTCTGCCACTTAGTCAAATATTAAGTCTGCAAAACTTATCCCAAGGTCTAGGAAGACAACAGCAATGTCCCTTTACTGTGTCTTCACATGCTAAGCTCTTATACCATGTTGAATTTTAGCATTAGCATGAATACTTTAAAAATTTGCAGAATAACATAAACAAATGACAAGTGCAGTAAACAACATCAATCACATCAACACATTGAACACAAGATTTTCACTGGGGAAACCTTTAAAGGACAAAAACCCCAAAAGCATTAGTAATTCATCTCGTAAATGAGATGACTGAAATTCTTCAAAAAGTTCCACAAACCCCAACCACAATTTACAGAAGATCAATTTTTCAATTTCACAAAAATGCCCAATTAGGACTTTTTCCAAATTGGGGCTTGTGGCCCTAATTTCTCTCTCATTTCCAACAATTTGCAGGCTGCCCAGAAATCTATTGTCTGCCCGAATCTTCCCTTCCTGTACCTTCCCGGTCGTACCTGTCAACTGCTCGACCGTACCTGTCTGTTGCATGTTTGTTGTACGACTACCCATCCTGGTTCTCTGTTATGCTCGGTTGCTTGATTTTGCAGCTCTGTTGAGCAACTATGCTACAGCCCGAAGGGCAGACAGCCCTGACCACGGCCCCGAAGGGCTTGCCCGTGGGCTACCCGGAGGGTTTGTGCAAACCAGACAGCTCTCACGGGCTCTGCGCTGCTATCTAAGACCCTCACGAGTCTTCCTGAGGCTGCCCGGGGGGTTCGATGCAGCTACAACACCCACCCGGGTATGCCCTACGGGGTGCCCGTGGGTCTATAGCAGGCCCTAGCCCTCACGGGTTGCTACTGCAAGCTGCCTAAGGGCAGAAAAGGGAGGGTCGAGCCCTCAAAGTGTTGCCCAAGAGAAGATGGGGGCAGCCCGTGAAGAGAAGATAGGTTTCCCGAGAAAGGTTGTTGCCCAAATCCGAGAAAGAGGGTTTGGTAGAAACCCTAAACAAAGAATTGAATAAGAACTTGCAGATAAAACCCTAGCTTAGCATTTGTCTTCACATGAATGATGATGCCTTGGCTAGATTCATCCATGCTAGGGCACAATCATAAGAACTTCTGTCTTCAAAACTGTAGGATCATCTGATTGAGCAGTTGTACCTGTGAGAGCAAGTGTGTGTGTAATAATGAAATGGATTGATCTTTTATATCCTTTGAGTCACTTGTAAGTGGACCAAAAATAGAAATCTCAAAATAATAATATTTTATTCTTTTCTAATTTTGACTTTTTCCTTTAGTGGTACTAAAGGTCTTTTTGCACTTTCACTTTTACATCTTAGTGGTACTAAGGGTCTTTATGCATTTTTACTTTTACTTTAGTCTTCTTTAAGTGCCCTTGTGGTCATCACATGTGGTCAACGTGATCTTTCATCACCACTCAAAGTACATCATCATAAACCAAGAGAATTACTAACGCTTTTATCCCACACTCTGTGTTACACCAACATCAGGTACTAGGGTGTCTTAACCAAGGGTAGCTAAGCCTTGGAGAAGATCACAAAGCCCATTGATCAAGGGGTCGGAGTGTCACACATGCCTAGACCCAGTCTAAGACTTATAGGCTACATAATTTGACACCAGGTCAAATACTTGGTAACAGACCAGCTGCCTCCCCCCCAGCCCCGGGCTGAGTCCTAGTAACTGACCAGGTGCCTCCATTCAAAGGAATGGCTACTCAGAACTAAGTCGAGTCTACCAGTACTAGACTGGTCCACATCATGGTCCTGGACCAGATGTCTACCATTCAACAGAGTGGTCAATCAACACAAGGTTGAGTGCCCCCCAGTGCAGAGCTGGGTCCATATCATGGTCAAGGACCAGATATCATCATTCAACCAAATGATCACTCAACTCTACGTTGAGTCCACACCGTGGTCACGACCCAAGTGTCCCCATTCTCCTAGGAGACATTCTCCTAAGAGAATGGCTATCAATGTTGCTCAGAAAAATCAACACTCCCTCTCAACGAGAGAGGCATTCTCTGCCATGCCAAGCTTGTCACGAAAGTACACGAACTTTGATGCTATCAGAGGCTTGGTCAAGATATCTGCGATCTGTTCATTTGTACGAATGTACTGCAACTTCAAAGCACATCTCTGCACTAGGTCTTTGATTAATGATACCTCATTTCAATGTGTTTCGATCTATCATGAAACACTGGGTTCTCTGCAAGATTTATGCAACTCTGATCATCCCAATGGATGATCGTTGAGTCAAGCTTTCCCCCGAATAGATCAGATACAAATTTTCTGATCCAAACTGCTTCCTTGCAGGCATCACTTACAGCAATATACTCTGAGCTATGGAACCCTGCTTCTTACTAGACCAAGAGATCATTGTTGATCTCTTGGTACTTTTCTGGTCAACTGCATTGCCAACCCAATCTGAATCAGTATATCCAAATAACAATACTCCATCGATGGAAGTATACCTGAGCCCATAAGTGATAGTACCTCGCACATATCTGAGTACATGTTTGGCAGCTACCAAGTGTATGTGTATTTGACTCAATGTTTTCACTGTGTAACAGATGTCTGGTCTTGTATGCACGAGATACATCAAGGATCCAATAAGCTGCATGTACAGAGTAGACTCCACACTCTGTGAACTGGTGGCCGAGTCCCGCAACTTTGTCAAGTTATTAGTCATGGGTACACTCATGGACTTGTAGTCCTGCATCCCAAATCTCTGCAAGATATCCACTACATACTTTCCTTGTGTCAGAAAGATCTCGCCTGGCTTTTGCTAGACCTCTAAGCCAAGGAAGTAATGCATCAATCTAAGATCTTTTATCTCGAATTCAGAGGTAAGCTCCATCTTACATTGTTCTATCAACTTTTCACCACCTGTAAGAAACAAGTCATCTACATATAGAACAAGTATCAAGACATGATTATGAACAACCTTAAAGTACAAGTTAGACTCAGTTGTACTTTTGGAAAACCCCAAACTCTGGAGAAATCCATCCATCCTAGCATACCAAAGTCTTGGAGCCTATTTCAGTCCATACAAGGCTTTCTTTAATTTACATACATGGGTCTTCTTCCCATGAGTCACAAAGCCTTCAGGTTGGTCAACATAGACTTCCTCCTCAATCTTGCAATTGAGGAAGGCAGTCATTACATCCATCTGATGTAACTTCCATCCAAATAATGCAGCAAGTGAAATGATGTATCTAATGGTAGTATACCTGGAAACAGGAGCAAATGTCTCATCATAGTCAATGCCTTCTGTCTTAGTGAAGCCACGAGCTACAAATCTGGCTTTATACTTCTCGACACTGCCATCTGCAGCATGCTTGATTTTATAAAGTCATCTGAAAGTCACTACTGACTCTCCTTTTGGTATGGGAACAACTTCCCACAAATCATTCTTCATGATTGAACTGTACTCTTCAATCATGGCATCAACCCATACCTGTTTACTTGTTGCTTCTTCATATGATGAAGGTTCTGCATTGATAAGTTGGCTCATAAGACCGGAGTACTTCTATGGTCTTATGCTTTCTTTGAAAGTCTCGGGAAGAGCTTTATGCTTCTCGCCTTTTTGTACCGTCTCTCGATACCAAGCAAGTCTCCTTTTGGTAGGAGGAACTTCAAGCAGTTCTTCTGGTGGACTTTCAGTGTTCTCAAGTGCATCTAGAATCTGATCCTCAAATTCCTCTTCTTTCCTCTGAATTTCTGAAACTAGAAACTCAAGTGGAGGAACTTCATCTTCCATTGAAAACTCTAGTGTTTTACGAAACACAGCTTGCTCATGAAAGACCACATCTCTGCTAACTTCAATGTACCTCTGTTCAGGTATATAGACATGATAAGCCTTCAAGCAATCATTGTACCCGACAAATATACATTTCTTACCAAAAGGCTCTAGCTTGGCCCTCTTTTCCTTTGGCACATGAACGTACATCGTAGTGCAAAATATCCTCATGTGGTCAACTGCAGGTTTCTTCTTGGTGAAGGCTCCTTCTGAAGTCTTCTCCCCAAGATAACATGAGGGCTTCTGTTCTGGGTTGAGTCCAGACCGTGATCCCAAACCAGTTGTCCCCATTCTCCAAAGAGAATGGCTCTCGATGCTGCTTAAAAAAATCAACACTTGCTTCAATCCATACAAGGCTTTCTTCAACCTGCAAACATGAGACACTTACCCATGAATCTCAAAGCCTTGTGGCTGCTCCACATAAACTTCCTCATGTATGATCCCATTGAGAAATGCAGTCTTCACATCCATCTGATGGATCTTCCAACTCATTTCTACAGCAATGGAAATCAATGATCTGATAAAGGTCTCGTCAAAATCAACTACCTCTACATCTAAAAATCCTCATGCCACAAACCAAGCTTTGTATTTCTGCACACTGGCATTTGCAGCATGCTTTACCTTGTAAAGCCATTGAGAAGTCACTACTGACTTCCCCTCAGGTCTCAAAACTATCTCCCACGCATCGTTTTTCATGATGGAATGGTACTCTTCCATCATGGCATCTCTCCAAACATGATGTTGGGATGCCTCCTCAAAAGTAGATGGATCTAAATCACGGAGACTAGCAACCAAGGCCATACCCAACCTATGTGGCATCACTATAGTCCTCATTGGTTCCTTGGGCGCTCCAAAATACTTTGCTTCCTTTAAGGTCACACGAAGCCATTTAGGCCTCCTCTTCCCTGAAGGTTGCTCCCAAACTGTCTATCATCATCTGAAGAACTCCCAAAAATAGATGGCCTACAAACATGTGGACCAGGAGCTGGTGAACCAACCACTGGTGATATCAGTGATCCATTACTTGTAAATGGTGAACATGTGACCTGAGAACCAAAACGTGCCCCCTAAGTACCTACTGGCTAAACCACTGAACCTGAAGATCTGTGCCTGTAACCTATGGTCAAGTAACCCCGAAAACCTATGAACCTGTACTATGTACTAAAGGTAACTGTGACGCTGCCTGAGGTGTGGGAACCTGTTGCTCTTCCTACACTGACTCTTTGGACTTCCTAAAGGCCCGCTCCTCCTCAAATCTCACGACCAGCCTCACAACAACCTTCCTCAGGGAAGGAAGATAAATACATAAGGCCTTCGAAGTCTCATCATAGCCCACAAAGATGCTTCTCTCTGCAGTGGGCTCATGCTTTGTCCTCTTCTCAGAAGGGACGTGAATAAGTCAAGAAACTGACTATGCGGAAATGACCAACCTCGGGTTCTTGCATGTGAACATATCCTCAGGAGTCTTGCTCCCCAAGGCACAATGGGGACTCCTAGTATGAAGGTATACAACTGTACTATATGCCTCGGCCCAAAAAAAGAAAGAAAGTGATTGATCATGTAACATTGCTCTTACTGCTCCGACAATAGATCAGTTCTTCCTTTCCACCACTCCATTTTGCATAGGAGTGTATGGTACTGTCAATTGTCTCTGTATGCCCTCCTATCTGCAATACTCATCGAACTCCTTGGAGGTATACTCACCCCCATTATTTGATCTGAGTGCCTGAATCCTCCTCCCGGTCTGGTTCTCCACAAGAGCTTTGATCTCTTGGAACCTCTACAAGACCTCCTCAGATTTCTTGCTCCTCGAGAAGTAGATCCAAGTATTCCAGGAATGATCATCGATGAATGTAACATAATACTCAAAACCTCTCAGAGAAACAAATGTCATATGACCACACAAATAAGAATGTATCAAATCAAGCACTCCAGTTGACCTACTATCACTACTCGGAAAGCAGTCTTGGTGTACTTTCCCAAAGCACACCCTCTGCATACATCATTGTGCTCAATATTGAAATCAAGCAATCCTGTAATCATGTCCCTCAACATGCTCAAAGTTGGATGATGCATATGAACAATCCTCCTATGCCATAGCTCACAAAGCTCACTATTGCTACTATGTGTCAAAGCATGTTAGGGCTGAAAAAAGAGTTTGTACAGCTTCCCACATTTGACTCCAATTGTGTAAGAGACAAATGGTCCTACACTCTTGGGGAAAACGCACACATTTACATCCAGAAAAGACACCCCAAGTCCTCTGCCGTCAATCATGGAGACTGATATCAAATTCTTTTTCATCCCAGGTACAAACAACACGTCCCTCAGAGTCATGGGACTCATGGACTCTCTCTGAAATGTAATGGTCCCACGCCCAACATTTCTGACAACTGTGTCATCCCCCAACACTACCTCCACATTTATACCTGCCTGTGAAAGCCTCAAATAAGATCTCTCAAGCACCTGTCATGTGGCTAGAAGCTCCATTGTCAATATACCAAGTGTTGGCGGTGGATGGATTGAAAGAATAGCCAGTGAACAAAGAATGCTCCCTCTCAATCACAATGTCTGTACTGGTGATGATGGATGCTCTCTCTCTCTCAACATGTCCAGCACAGAGAGAAAACTCTCTCTCGAATCTAGTTGTAAACTCATCAACCTCTATTGAAGTTGTTGTCTGTTGTTGCTTCTTCTTCTTCTATTGTGGGCACTGTCTAGCATAGTGCCCAAGCTTCTGACAAGCAAAGCACTTTACAATGCTAATGTCCTTTTGTCCACCCTGTTGCTTAACCCCACCCTTCTTGAGGACCTTGTTGAACTTCTTCTTTCCCTTGGCAGTCAAAGCCACATTCTCCTCATCCTCCCTACTAGTATAAGAGCTCCCCTGCACAAGACCTCTCTGGGTATCCTCCTACACAAAATCATCCAGGAATCTGTCCCAAAAGGGAAAGTTCTCCTTGGCTGCTATAGCCTCCACAAAAATATCCCAAGGATTTGCAACCCCATTCACAGTTGTCCGCACTAGATCAGTGTCAGAAATAACCACCCTTATTGCTGCAAGCTCATCTCTCACATGTAATATCCTAGTAAGGTAGGAAGTCACTCCCTCTGCTTTGGCCATCTTAATACTCTTCACTTTTTCCCTCAACACCATTTTCAGGTTCTCATTTGAACTTTGGTACAAGCTGGTCAAAGCATCCCACATCTTATACGCACGGTCTTTGCTTGAAATATGTGGGATCACATTGTCTTTAGCTACATCTAGAATAATCCTTTTAGCTTTTATATCATTTTTGTTGATGGTTGCAAGTGCTTGTGGATCGATGGAAGCAGGGACTTGAATAGAATTTGCTTGTGTACTATGAACCACTTCATCCCAAAGTTCATTTTACTCCAATATAAGCACCAACTTAGCTTTCCATGGGACAAAATTCTTAGCCCCATCTAGCCTATCCTCCAACCTAAGTCCAGTTGTCATTTCACTGCAAATTCAAGCTTCAACAAGGTGCTGCCCACTAAAAAAAAATTCACAGACAGTCTAAAATTTTCTCTGTATTAATTCTGCTCCTCTAACAAAGCTCTGATACCATGTAAATTTTCTTGGAATTCCCCAACCCGGTTTCATGCCACCATTTTCATTGTTTAATGCCCAACCCAATTTACTTTCAGCTGCAAATTAGTTGATATTTCTCATAAACAATTTGACAGAAACACATGAAGAATTTTTACAACAATGAACAGAAACAAAACACAGTCACACATAAAATTTCAGACAACTATTTTTGGTCAAATTGACCCAAGAAAAACCCCAACCTCTGGGTTAAACATGTTCTTCTGAGAGAATTTTATTTCTTCTATAAAATATAAGTACAACAATTTCAAAAAACAAAGATAAGCGTATCTCATCCACAGTGCTCAGCAATGACTGAAAACAGAAATTCAGTCTGAAATTTTCTGCTATCAAGCTGCCTCAGAAACCGTGCCACCTTGACTGTACAGTCTTCGTTTCTGTTCCCACTATTGTACCGTACGACCTGTACAGTCCTCAAATTCCATGTTCTCTACTGTACGAAATCATCTTGAATTCCCTGCCCCAAAACTGTACAAATTGCCTCGAATAATGTGCCCACTATTGTACAAAACTTCCTTGACTTATGTGCCTAAAAAAAGTCTCGAATTTTGTGCCCCTGCTGTACAGACTCAGCAATAATACTGAAAAATGTGCCCACTATTGTACAAAACTTCCTCGACTTCAGTGACTAAAAAACAGTCTTGAATTTCGTGCCCCTGATGTACAGACTCGGCAATAATACTGATACAGACCTCGATTTGTGTGCCCAAAAATTTCTTGGGATTCATGTTGTACAGAATTGTAATTAATCCTAATGTATGCTCTTTGGAAATCATGCCCACTAATGCTCTCTCTCAATCTCCTACAATTTCTCCTTCTCTTGCTCTCCAATGCTCGTGGAAAAAAAAGAACGAGTCTCATTTGCCTTCTCTTGCGTTTTTGGTGTTTAATGAGGTGGCTGAATGGTCATCTAATCCAAGGTCCCAAATTGACTTGGATCAATGTATGAGAAGTAATGTAAGCTTTATTCTCTCCAAAATTAATTTCACTCGACTTGAAATTAAATATTGCCAAAGGGTCACTTTAATCACTAAAGTGAAAATTAAAAATTCATCTCAAGTCATTTAATGCAAGGGTCATGTTATTTTCCCCTTTTAAGTGACTTAGGCAAAAAGGGGGAACAACTTCCTAGGTACAAAAATTAACACGGTTGTAAATATGTCCTTGTAAATATAAAAAATATTCTACCAGAAAAAACAGCATTGAAGAGGACCGGAAATCAATCTATGGTTGCCACTAAACAACCAGAATTGCCTAAAATGCCCACCACAGTTTCACTCATTGGTTCAAACTTTTGTTATGAAATTTGCATATAACTGGAATTTAACGTTCAAGATTAGAAGCAAATAAAACAAATTTTATGAATACAATAAATTAGCTTTACACAAATTCAATTGACAACTAAACTACTCTGCCAAAAATAGTTTCTATGAAAGCTAGAGTACAACCAAAAGAAAATAAAACATGCTCCTTTCCGACCCTAAACTGAAAAAGCTATGGGTTACAACAATCACAAAAAAATTGGGCCCTGGTAAGGAAAATATAGAAGAGCCAAGCTCCTGATCTTCTTAATTTCTTGATCCTTTTCTCCTCTTTCTTTTCCTTTCATTGTCACCATCTCTTTCTTTATCATGGACTCTATCCCTCTTCCTTATCCTGTCCTTATCCACGTCCCTTTCATGCTCATCTCTATCTCTACTGCCACTCTTCTCCTTCTCCCTTGCTTTTTCAGTAGTACCATGAATCCTGTCTCTGTCATGATCCCTGTCCCGGTGATGAACACGATCACGATCTCTCTCACCTTCCTTGTTCTTATTCCTCTCTATCTCCCTGTCTCTACTAGATTTACGAGGGCTCCTGCTGTGGCTTTCACTGTGCATATGCTTCTTTGAAGATGAATCCCTATGCTCATCCTGTCTTTCCTTCCGATCGAGGGAGCTTCTCTCTGGTAGAATCCATGACAAAAAAAACAAGTAAACCTCACTACAACAGTCATTATCAGATGAAAGACACAAAGGATACCTACAATCCTATAGTTTTATTTGCCATTTAATCATCAATATAACTTGAGGAAAACGTCACTGAAGCTTGCAAGCATTAGATGATTAACAAAAGAAGATTAATAACAGAGGTGATATCAATTAAAGATTAGCATAAGAAACAGGAAATAATATCTTCTTGTAATTTACCTGAGATGCGAGTATGATGTTTGCCATTGTCAGTTGCTTCATCCATTAAACCAAATTCAGCTTTCAGTTTCCTTCTGTGAGCAGACACTTTCCTTTCAATTTCTTCTGCATTTTTAGTGCCACGCTCTTCAAGAGACTCGCGATACTCCATCACTGCAACTTCCAATCTCCGTAATTTTTGCCTATAATCAAATATTCAACAAGTTAAAATTTTAAGCCAACACTGCAGCCTCCATTGAATAAAAGACAAATAACATTAACAACAAATAGTCATAATCACCTCTGTTCTTCATTCATTCCAGTGTCGATGACTGCAGGAAAGCTAGTCTCCACAGCCATTTCTTGTTCCTCACCTTTTCCCTCGCCACAAAGAGTATCCTCACTTGAGGAAGAATAACTCAAACCAAGACCTCGAGCCTCCTGTTTGTTTTCAACATCACTTCCATCATCCTCACGAGCCCATTTAGAAGCTGGTAAAACAAGATCTGTTCTCCCAACCTTTCTAGTAAAAGGTTTTAAATCTGCCTCTGGAATTGTCAATTTAGTAGCGAATGTAACAGCAGACTGGTGTACAGCCCCACTGTGAGTGGCTTCAACGCTATTATCTGTTTCATGGTCTTGATATTGCGGCCATAGAGCTGCTGGCTCTTCTAGCCTAGACTCCCTACCAGCACCATGGTTTACTTCTTTCCATCCACCATTACCAGAGCTCCAAGCTCCACCTGCACTCCAATGTCCTTCCGATCTAGAACTGTTAATTTCCCTTCCGTGCTTCCCTGCATAGCTCTGCCCTGGCCCATATCGAAGGGAATCGTCTTGATCTTGGGACTTTTGTTTCTCAGCCTCTTCTAAGCTAAGCAGCCGAGCAACCATCAGATCTCTACCCCCACGAATGGATAACCCTGTATGTCTACAACGCCTCTCGAGTTCTGCAAGAGGAAGGCTTGACAGTTCTCGAGCTGCTGCTCCCTTCCCAATAGCTAATGCAGCATCTTGAAATTCTCTGGTTCCTTCTGCCTTCCCATTGCTAGTATCCTCTGAACTACCAATGTCCTTCACTGGTGGAGCGTCTCCACAGATTGAATGAAAAGGAGCAACACCTGAATTTCCAGGCCGAAG
Source organism: Pseudotsuga menziesii (assembly GCA_001517045.1). Classification (NCBI taxonomy): domain Eukaryota; kingdom Viridiplantae; phylum Streptophyta; class Pinopsida; order Pinales; family Pinaceae; genus Pseudotsuga; species Pseudotsuga menziesii. Next base: position 281,919 of record LPNX010444671.1, read on the forward strand.
AAAAGTAGCTCTCAGTCCATTCACATAAACATCTGAAAAGAGAAACCAGTCTGACCAAACCTGGAGAACTTTCAAAACTCGTTCCTGTAATGCCCACCAGGATTATACATGTGAAACTGTTCTATATATATAGTCCTCAATATATTTTTAAGAATATATAAATTAAGAAAAACATGTATATGTCTGTGTGATATATCGAATATTCATTTAACGCACCTTCAAAGCTTCAGCAGTAATCCGTCCACTGATATTTCGATATAGCTCATTAAAGCTTTCCATAATATCAGGTAAACTTGCTTCAAATTTTGTACGATAAGCAGATGCATTCCTCACTGGAGCACTACAGTTATGAAGAATGTCAGAAACTAGCATAAGCCTGGCAACTTTGGTTGGAATTGGGGTCTCCTTCAATGTCAACGATTCAGTAAGTACCTCAACTACCTAAAAACATAAAACAGCAGACAAAGTCTATCAGCAAGGAAATCAACCATCTAACCCACGACATAAAACCTAAATCAGAGATTATTCATCTGAACCAACAAATAATACCTCTCCTGCAGCATCAGCATTATCCAAGGAAAAACCCATAGCTTCTTTTATCTGATTCCTTTCCAAGGTCAAAGCTCGCAACATGTCTTCAAATTCATCTCTCTGATTGTCAGTTAAGGAGCACTCCTGATCAACCCTCTGCATGACAAATATTAGCTAAAATTAATCAACCATCATAAGTTCTTCAGAAATATTATATATGATAGCATCAGGAAAACAAAACATCTTTCAGATGCAAAAGTTAATCATTTATGTTTGTCATTAGATGGAAGAGAAATGAGCGAAAGTTGAACATCCACAGAACAGAAACTTCTTGCATGAGAACATATAACATCTCTTAAGAATGGAGATTTTTGCAGCTAGACTGTGTATGAGATATTTAAGCCTACATGTTTTGACTCTTGAGTGATTAGTTCACTCATCATCAGTGCAACAGTAAAATGATTGAGAACATTGCTGCTGAAGTTGAAGAAATGTTGAAGGGAAACAAAAGCATCTTTCAAATGAAAAAGTTAATCATTTTTGTTTGTCATTAAAAGGCAGAGGAATGGGAAAACATTGAACATCCACAGAACAGAATCTCCTTGCATGAGAACATATAACATCTCTTAAGAATGGAGAATTTTGCAGCTGGACTGTGTATGACAGGTTTTGACTCCAGAGTGAATAGGTCACTCATCATCGGTGCAACAGCAAAATGATAGAGAACATTGTTGCTGAAGTTGAAGGAGGGTTGCTATATATCATATTCAAAAAAGATGGAAGGCTCAAATCAGAAAATATATCAAGAAACATGCCAACAATACACAGGGTAAAATGCACCAAAATGTATAAGAAGAAACAAATGATACATGGATGACAAAAATAAAATAAAAACAGTATAATTAAGTGAAACCAAATGTCAAAAGTAAAAGGAAAAAGTCTCATGAGAAGGAATAAATGATGAAGTATAACTAAATAAATAATTTAACAGCCCAGTGGATAGCCCAATCCGTTCAAAAGGACACTTTCAAGGCATAGTTTGCCATGATGCCTCCAGTTCTAGTCTGGCTGAATCCCGCTGGGTTACCAGCTGCTATTGTGGCTGGGGATTGAGACACCCTCCATCTGGATATTTCTGGGAGAGGGGGGCATCCTACGAGGCTTTCCATGGACCAAAAATAAATTATAAATTAGGACTTAACATACTATATAAATAAATGAAGCAATAACTAAAAGGATAAAAGAAAAAGGAATGAGTAAATCAGGAAAACTAAATAGGAGTTGAATAAAGGAAGGGGGCCTAGGAAATAATTGAATCAAAATAAGGGAATGGACTGACCAAAAAGAGCATGAGCATCTAGGTGTGAGAAAAGTAAAAGGGGAAAGAAAGCCATAACAATTAAATATGCAGTGTACAGGAGGAAAAGAAAAAGGAAGTAAACCAGGAAGAACATATGGAAGGCAAAAATAGGCAAAGAAATATCAATAGTGGCAAGAAATGTGAAGAGAATACAAAAAATGGACCAAAAGATCAGTGTAGGTAAAAGGGGGAAAGGGGGTCAATAAAGGAAGAGTGCGGCAGGTAAACAGAAGATCAGCAGATGAAGGGAAGAAAAGGAAAGGCATCAACAAGGGATGAAAAAGAAAGAGAAAATAGGAGAAGGGGTGCTAAAGAAGGCAAGGGAAGTTAAAAGAGCAAGGTAGGAGAAGAAGGCAATTGAAAATTTAAACTAAATTGCAGACTGACAATAAAACCACAAGAACAGAGAAGGAAGAAATATTGATAACTACAAAAAACAGAATTAAAGATTAAAAAAAAACATAAAAAACAAAAAACAAAAAACATGACAAGACAATAGGTTTTAACCTACAAAATCTTAGAAAGGATCATAAAAGCATTTGAGTGACTACAAAATAGGAGAAAGGATCATAATGAGCAGTCTAGCAAAACCACAAATTCACAAAGCACCTGATTTGAACTTTTAGTGCTTACCCTGCTCCTTCCAGCGGCATAAGTTGTACCAGAATCCTTCTCCTTTTCTGGACTTCTCGTGCTTGCCTGTTGTGGTAAAGGTGGTGGTATCCATCTGGATAAGACAGCAGAAAATAAATCCATTGATTGAAGAGATGAGAATCAAAATGTAACACCTCATCATATCCTATCACTTGGCATGTCCATAATTAAGATTGGCTCTAAATTAGATCCATATGGTGTACATTACAAGCACACCCACAACAAAAATTACTAGTGTATCACCCTGTGGTTGGCCTAGCAAAACCTATATATGAAACATGCTAGAAATCTTTCAGGATCTGCCAACCTAACATCTCAGTGACACGTCTTACCGCCCACTTCCAGTTATCATGATGAAAGGCTCTGTCCGCCATCTTTGAAGTGTATCTCCCTACATTGCATGGTAACAAACTACTCATCAGCTTACCAATGACCCCCCACTACTTTCCTTACCACACAGACATGATTTTGGTGCCCTCAGGACTGCCCACTGATTTACAATCAGATCTATTCTTTCATAATGAGATATAGTCAAATATCTGTCAAGAATTTCATCCAAGTGTAACTTTATACTTCTCAATAATTTACACAATAGCACAAGCACATGAAAGCCAAAGTTCTCACCTGAGCAAATGAATAGAGCCGCCAGACATAGTACGTATGCTCCTTTGATCCAAGGTCAAATAGGAAATTGAACAGTGGATTCCCACGTCCCCTTTCCATTATTTCTTGTTCGAAGGCACAACCATCGTCAAGCACATACATTGCCATTGTGTCAATTACGTGACATATATGATCATCTTCTGGAGGAATAACCTCAATGTCGGGAACATTTGGAGTTAAAATCTGAAGTCCAAAACAATGTGTGTGTCAGGACAGTGGTCATAAGAAATAGATATAAATAATTCTATTTGTAATACCCAGCTGTTGCCCATACTACATATTAAACAATCATGCTCAATCAGCACTTCTCATAAGTAATATACTGTAGGCAACAAACCATATTAATAAAAACAGCATTTCACATGTACAGATAAACTTACAACATTTGTAAATTAACAAGCTAAAACATAAGATATTGTACTAGTTATATCCAACTGGGGACTTATGAATTGCAAGAATATCTTCTAAGTCAACATTTACAAGCTGTCTTGTAAATTCCAGTCATTTTCATTAAAGTGCATGAATTTGGCATAAGGAAGTAAACAAAGAGAAAGAAAAGCTCGACTGCATCTAACTATTGCTCAGACATATCGTGTTCTATCAATATTTACCCAGCAACACTCCCTCAATCATTCATCTCTAAACCATAGAAAACAAATAGTAATACTAAGAGATTTACTTGAACCTTATTGAAGTCACCAAATAAAACAAGGTTTCTGCCTTTAACTGACATTTTATAGACTCAATCGAATGATTTGGAATATTGTATTAGGAAATCTATGCAAACAGTAGACAGATATGTCCAAATGGGAAAATCCAGTGTGATTTTTTGATATTGTGCTCTTTTAGTACTGCTCAAATGGAGTGCCTGAACAACTGAGCTCTCTAGAATACTTTTGTGACAATGAACTTTAGTGTGTGGCTCCGAAAAAACTCAGGGATCAGATGGAGTACCTGACGACTAGGCTCTTTAAAATCCTTTTGGAAAACAAACAATAGAGTGTAGCTTAAATATAAACTACTACTTGCTTAATAATAAGAGAGTTGACCTCTGTAACATCCCTTGTGAAAATAAGGGATGAGGGGTAACAGTATGGCATATATAAGATGAGATAATTTTATTAATGTCCAACAAATGAACACAGAAGTAGGCCGATGGGACTGCTGAGTATAATAGTGCCTATCCAATGTGGAAGCACAAAAAATTGCTCCTAGAGTCCTATATAAAGCAAGATGTAGAATGTAAAGTACGGATGTAAATAAAAAACCTTATGTCTGAGCTCTAAGATTGGAGAGCATAACTAGAAGAAATATGTACAAGGAGAGTACATCTAAAATCTTGAATACAAATAATGTAAGCATATCAAGGTCCGCTAGAGCTATCTTCCCTAACATCCAAGGATGAATGTAGTGGACAGTCCCGCTCACTAATAAATCGACAGAAATTTTTTCTGCAATGTGAACCTCGGGACGATGTACTTAAATAGTCATTAGCTAGTCACAAGGCAAAGGAATACTTTGTCCTCAAAGCATTATAATAGTATTCTCTCTGGCTACACATGTTATCTTGGCGGCATCATCTTTGTGTTTGTCTAGCTGTAGGGGCTTGACTTGGATCTCGCTTTGAGCACTCGCAAGGTTCCTTTGTAGGATGTGCATCATATTTTGAAGTATTTGGACATGTTTGTTGAAAGTGGAGGTGTAAGCTTGCTTTCCCCTTTTAATGGAACCTGGGTCTTATCAACCTTCCTAAGATGAGGCAAAATATAATTTATAGGTGGTCTTTGTGTTTGTTCCTTTCGAGAAGTTGTTCCTTTGACACATCAGTTTCATTCATCTTCAGTAGTGTGCATGAGATTGATACAAGTGAAACTTTTGGTGGTGTTTCATCACTGTAATGTCCTCTTCTACTAAAGCATCAGAAGCACCCGTTAACCTATTTAATTCCCATAGGTTTGGGCGGGTATTAAGGAAAAGGGAATTGACCTAGGACATTTAATTCCAGGAGCAAAGCAGAGCATTTATTTCAGTATTATTAAGTCATCAGTATAGAAAAGAGGGCCTTCGTTCTTCAAGCTTAAGTCAATAAGCAATTAGAATTGCATGCATGCAAAAAGTAAAGTGCAAACCCTAAAAAGTGACATGCAAACTCGAAAAGTTACATGCTAACCCTAAAAGCTATATAAGAAGCTTAGGTGAACCAAAAAGGACATCTATGATCATTATTATCTTTGAGATGGGTTTCGGGAGCAGCAGCAGCAAGTTGGGGTTGGAGACGGAAGTCTTCAGCTAGCAAGTGTTTGCGGCAGTGAAATCTATCTGCCATAATCACTTCTGGATAGATCATCCAGATCTATCATCAGCTATTTATCATATTCATTCTTGTTCCGAGATACAGCATACAGAGAAATATATTATTGCAAGTTCACGTCTTACTACTGGGAAACAGCTGGGAATATCCAGAACAATTCGCTTGGGCTCAGAGACTCGTTATTTCTCCCGCATGTCATCCTCATTCTTCCCCACCTCACACCACTATATTGGGTGATGATCAGTCCAGTCTTTGCACATCAGTCTTTGGAATGCATTTAAATTTGCAGCTAATAAACCCACTCAATAACCAGATTATTGTGATTAACTTTCAATTTCCAGAACTGAGGATTTTTAATGTGATATATGTTCAAGCTAATGGATGGAATAATGATTGAATCTCTTTAAATCCCTTGAATATTTCCATTCCAAAGTGTTTGATTTATTTGGAACTTCAACAATCAGTCACACTCGAGCATTTTATTTGGGGAAATTAACTTTTAGTTTACAACTCACTCACATCTAATCAAGTTAAAATCAATCTCCTTCAAGCTCTCTTTAATAAGAATCATCTTATCAACCATAGGGAAACCCCCCTTGACCTTGTAATATCCCGAATTCTGATATTTTCTATTTCTAAACAATTATGCGGATACAACTGGGCTTACAGACTGCCAAGCAAAAATCCCTATTTTATAGGAAAAATTAGGGTTAGGGTTTGCGAGATAGAATGCACACTTACCACTGATAACTGGCTGAACTGCTGCAGATAAAGTCTGCAAGTACTGAGATCTGGATCGGAGAGGAACTGATCTCTCCTGTCTCCGGTGAATGCTCCAGCAATAAGACGCCCAATCAGAGAAAAAGGTGACGCCCTCAAGGAAGGAGGGGTCCGATGGATCCGCCGATTTGCAGGGCTGATAACCTCGCTGTGCCGGAGAGATTGGCTGGAATATACTGCAGTTCTGAACCCTCTAAGTAGGATAGCGTCTTGGTTCTCTGAGGCAGCTGCTCACGCCCCTGGTGGTCCGGAAATGCTGATAACTCCTTCAGATGAGCTCAGATGGAGCTGATAATCGCGAAGTGCCGGAGTATGTAGCTGGTGATAAGACTGGTGCTTGAGTTTCTGAAGGAAACTGAGAGCTGGAGGCCCTACAGCTGATTAGGGCTTTCTGGCTGAAAACCCCCTCTTACGGCTGCACCGTGCCACTGCAACAATCTATACCCTGTGCTATATAACTGATGAATGAACTAAAGAACAAGTGGTGAACCAGTATGGCTTACCTGTAATAAGACTAGGACAGATGTTTCACTGCCGAAATCCTGTTAGCTGAAGACTCCGTCTCCAACCCCAACTGTTGTGTTGCACACTGTGCTGCTATCCAAGTGCTCCCAAAATAATAATAATCATAAGTGAAGTCTCCTCTTGCTTTACCATCTATTTATAAAGTTCAACTGCGCAAAACCTAATCTTTGACCTAATTAGGTCACTTTATCTTCTAATTTGTCGTTGACTTGCATGCATGCGGATGGAGACCTAAAAGAGCATGGTCATGCATGAAGGTGGCCTTTGGCCCAGGTGGTCCTTCTTGACCCAGTGAGGATGCCTAGATCTTCTATGGATGGCATCAGTCCTAATCTGATTCCCTAGCTATCAGTAACCGCTTGAACCCACAGGAATCACATAGGTTAGCGGTATGGGCCTCAAGGCCTAAAAGGAAGAGGACATTACAGACCTTGAGAGCTGGTAAAAAGTGAAGGAAGTTAGCACTAAGATGACAGTGGTTCTTTCTTCCAAAGTTGCTCCTTGAGAGCATTATTGAGTTGGGACTTTCTCACTCAGGTGATAAATCAAGCGGTAACAGAAATGTTAGTTTTAAAGGATTTTGCAATGTTTTATAAAATATTTTCATGTTTTCCTTTTCAAGGATTTTGGAGATCTCATCAATGGTCCCCCAGATAAGGGTAGAAATCTTGAGAGACGGTAGGTCGATGGTTGCAGGAATGAGTTTCAGGTTGGGAGGATTTACAGAAAACTCTATTAATTTGGCAGTGAAAATACTTATTATTGGGAGAGAACTTGTTTAAGGTGTATGTCTTCTGGTTGAAGGTAGTTATCATCATAAAAGTGAACTCTAGAAATCGAGGTGTTAACAAGCACAAACTTTTGAGAAGGGTAGTAATGAGACCGAGCATGAAGATACCTATCGACATGAGTTTTCTTGTTGAATTTTCCAAGGTGAATTGAATGTCCCTGGAAGGTGATTCAGATGGTTACAAAACTGGTCAACTCTGCCACAACCATGAGACCTATGTTACCAGAAATGTGACGGCTCTTTCCATTTATAGAAAAAGATGGCAAGAAACACGACATTACAGAAAACAACATTTTCTACAGCTATTTTCGTTTCCTAGGGCAGGAAACAGTTTCTCAAGAAACATTGCAAATAATAGGTTGTTTCTCCTTCCATTTCTGGAATATTTACTGGCTCCCTGAAAATGGACTTTATAACAGTTCGAAACATCGGATTTTACATTTTGTACACAGGATTTCCAATTCTTTACATTTACTTGTCCTTTGGGCGTATTTGATGGGAAAAAAATTAAATTAGGTGAATATGAAAAGGGAATATAGAAGCCATATAGAATTCAATTCAGCTAATTTAGAATCTGTATTACAAGTATATGAAAATAAAACTACCATTTTTGTGTTTTCCTGGAACGTGTTAAATCTCTGTATCGAAATATTGTTTGGATATGTCTTGTATAAACGTATGAATAAATGTATGCCACTTTGATTTATGGTAATTTGCAATATATGAAACAGTGGTATCTCCAATTATGGTACTCTGCAAATTATAATAGACATTAGGAAGGCTTCTTAAATGGTATATACCCTAAACTCTTATCGTTTCAAATGTTATATATCCATGTAGCTTAAAAATAAAGTTTATAAAATGAAATATAAAGTTTATTATTATTATTATTATTATCTATTGAATATATATATATATATATTCAACTTAAATGGTTAATTTTATCATTTTTATTTATTCATTAATGTTTTCAAATTTCAATCTCCCCAAATTCCAACGCTAACAAGAATCATGTCACTTACATCTTGAGTATTTTGTAGTTGTGGAAATTGTTGCATTTGGGATATAGTGATTTGTTGAACAAGGCATTACAGATGTATAGGAAGGTTTTGAACTAAAGTTTCTAAAGCCTACAAAATTACTAATTGTAACAAACTCAAATTCATATAAGAATTGGCACTCTTAGAATAAAATATGAATATTAATCATACAAAGATTAAGAATTTGTTCCAAAGGCTTAGATATATGATGAAATGAATATCCAGTGTTTCCATATGGCAAAGATATAGTTGATGGATGAAGTGTTGAATCAAATTATATGGGATGATCATCATGAGGTGGTGTTTTTTCTCTCTTCTTGTTTCTTGTATGCGAAACCTCCAAACTCTGTTTCTCATCCTATTTCATGTTTCTCATTTCTGGTAACATAGCATGAGGCTAGAAAACAAAATATCATCAATAAATTATTTCCAAACTTAAGGTCTAAAAGGGGAGCCCTCAATGGCTTCTTCCTCAAAGTGTTCCATGTAAAAATTGGCAAACACAAGCGAGAGGGTAGACCCCATGATTGTACCTTCAATTTGTTCAAAGGTGGAATCCAAGCAAATTTAGTTAAATTTGAAATGTTGATGTCAGCAAGGTTAGAGGCAACACCTAAGGCTTCCTTGATAGGGATCTTGGTAAAAAGGGAAACCACATCAAGATTCAAATCCAAGGAAAATATCATGTTCGTCAAGGGGAACGAATTTGATGAATGAAGTCAGATGAACCTTTTATGTAAGAGGAAGTTTATTCTGCAAATGGTTGGACTCGTTAGAGCTTTTGGGCTTAGAAACTAGTCAGGGAATAGGTGGAGAATTGCCTAGGCCAAAGTAGGATTTTCAACCGAAAGTATGTAAGTGGACAGTACCTTTTCACTTATTAAAATGAAAAAAGATTTCTAGAATGTAAATAAGAATACATTGAATAATGAATAATTGATAGAAAGATTATTATAATGAGCCTTGTAACGGTGTACTTATATGCAGTGTTTTCGGAACCGGACGGATTCAGGCAAAACCGGCCAGTGCAACTGATTCCCATGAGTTTCTGTTCAGAACCAGTGACTCAAACCGAAAAAGGGCGGTTATGTACAGAACCATCCAATTCCATACAGAACCGGCCATCCTGCTCAAAACCAGCCGATTCCATACAACCGTGTAAAAAGTGAAATAATAAAATTATAAAAAGCCAAAGTGCCAAAGTTATCGATAACAAGAATAGACAAACCCAGTTGATGTAAAATTCAATAACCTACTTTTTACTAAATTTACACAAAGGACATGATATATTTGTCTATAAGCTAAAAATCATAAAATTACATACCAACTCAGAAGCCTGACTAGTTATGGCATGAGCTGGCGGACCACCCGGCCCTGACCAAGTAATTATAGTACCCTACAGTGGAAAACAGTGAACACAATAGGTGTTAGTTTTAAAGTTGAGCAAAAAAACATCGGATATCAAAGTTGCAAAATCCAAAAGCATTCAAAATCTAAATGGTTTAACTTGGTTTGCCAAAAACAAATGAGAGCACCATAAAGAAAAAATTAAGACACTGAATGGAAGTAGAAATACAATGAAAAAATACAACTTTTGCAAAAACAACAAACATAACAAACCAAACAAATAAAACCTGCAAGAAACCCAAGTAAAAGAACTAGTTCAATCAAGATCTCAAACCTCTTTCTGCCTGACAGCCATTTGACCAGGCGGTGGTGCTGGGAGAGCTTGAGAAGGAAGTGTAACAGATTTACCCCAGCCAATCTTTAGTTCATACTCATAGACAATGACCCCTGAAATATGCATTGCAAAATCGAATCTGGTCACTTTAATAGATGCTTTTAATAGTAATAAAGCTAATGCATACATTTCAGCTTAGCAGAGAAGGTCAGTTTGCAAGCACCTAAAATTTTTATCCAACAGCTAAAAAATAAAAAGACCTTGTACCAATTATCAAGAGCTCGTCCAAATCAAAGGTTCTTGTAAACAATTCTTGCACATTCATATTCCCAATAATGACAAAGAACATATATGCCACATGTGACGACATAAAGATGTGCTAAACTACTAACTGTCGAAGAAAATAAAATGTTAAAAACAAAACAATGCTTCTAATAAGGCATCTTGTTACAATTATTTTTAACCTTAATAAAGCGATTTGAGCTTTAAGGGCAGTCAAGTTCATAAAATTATCCAGTATACCACATTCTATCCTCGGACTTCAAGGTATACAACATTCACATAAAAATGCAACTTCACAATCACCATTTCGCATTTGTTGACAAAGCTTTATGTTGCAACAACAAACATGTTTACGATAACACTTCAAACCCTATTGATAGGATAGAGATAATTTACATAAAGGCAATTGAACTGATACAACTTAATAAAAAAAGGTATGCATTGCACCCAAGGTTACAAAAACCGAATCAGTGGTCAAACCGGCCGACCCTGAAAACCGGAACTGGACTGAAATCGGGAAAAAAACCGGACCACAAAACCGGTCCACCAAAAATACAAAAAATACTTAAATTTTGAAAAATTATATATATATTCATGTGCAACCATGTGAATCCAAACCATTATACACAAATTTGCAAAAAGGGCTCTTGTTATGTGCCATAGCATATTTCACTAGAGCCTTCCCCACTCAACCAACTATTTTATTTAAAAAAAAAATTAAAAATACCCTCTCAAGTGTTGTTGTACAATTATGTATGGAACCGATCAAAACCAAAACCGGAACTGGTACAAATGGTCAAAACCGGTAAAACCGGATCGAAACTAGCCGGTTCCATACAGAACCGGTCATTTCAAGTTTGAGACAGCGGTTTGACCCGATGAGGCCCCAAAACCGGTCGGACCGGCCGGCTTTACCAGTTCCGGTCCAGTTGTTGTAACACTAATTGCACCACAGTGTTTATTTAATAATAGAACAAATCAAGGTTACAAAAACCGAACCGATGGACGAACCGGTCGACCCTCGGAACCGGAACCGGTCAAAATCCGGGTAAAAAACCGGATCATAAACCGGTCCACCAAAAATACATAAAATATTCAAAATTTAATTTTTTTTTAAATATTCATGTGCATCCATGTGAATTCAAACCATTATACACAAAATATGCAAAGTTTCTCATGTATATAGCATATAAGAGTTCAACATCATACTACATAGAACAAAAATAGCACTTAACATTGAGTGCAATCCATGTCTGCATCAAAATACATCAACAAAAAGGTTCTAAATGGCCTATACAAAAGACTAGAGTCAAAGACTAAACAATCTAATCATTAGAATCATCTGAATCCTCAGGATCAAACTCATCAGAGGCCTCAGACTTAGACTCTGAGCCATCATCTATATCCTGATGCTCAATATGGGGTGCCTGAGCTTGGGCCACCTGACTTGACTCCCCTGGTCCAGAAGGCACATGTCCAACATCAACTCCCACATCCTGTTGTTGTGGAAGTGGGTCCAAATCTAGCCATGAGAGGCCTTCATTATCAAATGCTACTGGCTGAGTCTCCACAACCCAATCTGTTGATGCATCACCATCATCTAAGAAAATGGAACACAAATCAGGGGTCTTGTTCTGCAATTGGTTGCGCTTCAACCTAAGGTTGTACTAAACAAAACCATAACATTCAACCGTTTTTGCTCTAAACAGTTGTGCTTCTTGGTGTGTATACGCTCAAACACACTCCAATTGCGTTCACAACCAGAAGCACTGCATGTTTGGCTCAATATTGAAATATTCGAACTACAAACTTTTGCAAATCAGCGCACTAACTACCAAATTGTTGCCACCAATATGCTGCATGTAAGGACAAATTAAAATTAGCAAATGAATTTAAGCACAAACTCAAAAACAAACCCAATGAATTAAAATATACTTCATAATTAATTACCTAGAGGATCTTTTGATCTACCTCGTACGGCTGTAGCCAAGCCGAAGATACCACGACTCTCATTGAAATGCAAAAGCTTGTTGTGTATTTCATCTTGTTTATTGGGATCAGAGACCATGCGCTCAATGCATTTATATAATCCTTCTTTTACCTCCCCATCTGCTTCAAAATATTTTATGTAATGGTACCTTCAGAAGATCCAAGACAAAAAAGACGATCACATTAAAAAAAGGATAAACTTTTGCAATTAAAATTTAGTAATATAACTTAAAAACTTTGAAATTAGTTACCTTGGATTCAAGTAATAGCCTGCAGCATGTAAAGGCCAATGAAGTTGTCTGTTCCATCGTTCATCAATGATTTTCCACATAGGAAGATACTTTTGTCTTTTGCCCTCATATGCTTCCTTTATTGCCTCCTTGGCTTGATCCATGGCCTCATAAATAAACCCTATTGTTGCTTTATCACCATCCACCATTCTCAAGACTTTCACAAGAGGCTAGCTAAAAAGTACGATCTCCTCTGCCTTTTTCCAAAATGCTTTCTCGTAGACTTTATCAACAATGTCCTTTCCATCAGCCTTCTTGCTCCATTGAGATGCATTCCACTCATCACAAGAGAACATCTTCCTCAAGTTGGCCTTTTGCTCAATCAAGGACTGCAATATAAGGAAATTTGTTGCAAATCTTATGATAGCCGATCTGACAAGCTCTTTTCCACCAGTGCATTTTCTCATAAGGGTCAAAACCCATGAGTGGTTGTAAATGTATCTTGTGATAGATTTTGCTTGTTCCACACTTTCTCACCCACTCAATTTTCCCAATATCCTCAAGCATGAGGTCCAAACAATGGGTTGCACATGGAGTCCACCAAATGGTGGGATGTTTGTCCTCTAACAACTTTCCAGCTACAACATAGTTGGAGGCATTAACTGTGATAACCTGCACTACATTTTCAACCCCCACCTCCTCAACTACGTCGTCCAAAAGACGAAATAGTAATTGTGCATCCTTCACTTGATCAGATGCATCCACTGATCTAAGGAACATAGTCCCTTTTGGGCAAGCAACTAGCAACATAGTCCGACCGGTTTGATGAGAAAACCGGTTTTGAACTGATTCGATACCGAACCGAGCGGTTCGAGGACCAACCCGGCTGGTTCAGTATCGAACCGGCCCAAAACGGCCAGATGTCTCGGTTCGGACCGGCCAGCTGCTGAAACCGGGTTGACCGGCCGGTTTAGCCGGTTCTAGTCCGGTTTTGACAAGCTTGGAACAAACCTCTTGAATCTCTAAAACAAAGACCAATACATTTTACAATACAACATTAGAAGCTATTTTATAATTGCATTAATCACGTAATAATGCATATTTTATATTAAATATAAAAGAGTGAATGAGTTACTTTATTTAATACTTAAGTCTAAACCATAAAAGAGATCACCATGAATCGCCTTAGATATTTTTCTAATATATCATTCTTTTCAAATCAACTAGTATATATATATATATATATGCCCAAAGGGGTTGGAACCATTGGTGAAGAGCGATGAGTTTTTCACTAGTGGACAAGGTTCAATTCCTATGAGGGCCTTACCTGGAGCCATGGGGGCACCTTGAGGTAGTGGTCGAACGTGTGGTTCCACCCATTGGGATTGTATTAAATGATCTCGTGACTCGTGGACACATAAGTGGTGGATCAAACCCCACCCCCATGTCTTCCTAATATAAAAGCCTGAACGGTTGTGGCTTATTGGCGTCGCTTGATATGAAGTCACTTGTTGTAAAGGACGTCACGAGATCAAATCCCACAAAGGTTTACCTATGTCCCATGTCTTGCGGGCGGGTGTAGGGCACCTAGGGGTATAGTGTTAGCAGGAATGGATCCTTGGACCCCATGTCATGCGAGTACCATCCTAGCCCCAGCTGTCGATTCCTCTAGTCAACAACAAAAAAAACTAATATATATATATATATATATATCCTCGAGGGATAGGTCAGTTGGTTGGATCTTCCAAGACTGAGACAACACATGGTCGGGGACAAGGGCTCAATTCTCTAGGTCCTTCGAGGTTAGGCACCAAAATAATGTCGACAAGGTGAAGCCCCTTCTGGTGGGCCCCTTGGGATTATATGTGGTGGATGTAGCGAGTACCGATCTCCAAGGCTATTAAAAACATTGAAATATATATATATATGCTTTTCTTCCCATAGAAGGTCTTATAACACTCCATGCATTAAGTGACTCCAACCCCCTTCATCTTGAGAGCATCTTCAAGCTCATTTATTTTCTTTCCCAAATTTAAGTGATTAGGAAATGTATTTGTATTTGGCCCTTCATCCCTCAAAGAAGATCGTTTTTATCAATGTTACCAACATTGACCGAAAAATCGGTGATGTCCGAGAAATCGCGAGATTTTGAGGACAACGATTTTTCGCAAAAAATAACCAAAAAAATCGACCCGATTTTTTGTCAAGAAATCGCTGAATTTTTGCTTAAAAATCACGAGTCGAAGGAAAAAAGTGACCACGCAAATTGTGGAAGGAAAAAAGGGGTTTTAAGCAGGGGTTTGTTTTCCTCATTTTCTCACTGCAAAGATAGAGAGGAGAGCTAAAGAAACCAAGAACACTTTCTTTGTGTTGAAGGACAAATTTAGGCAACATTTCATTCACAATCAACCATCAAAATTGAAGATTGGATCTTGTCATTTGGAGTTTTTTTCCACAATTATAACAGGTGAAGGCAAGTAAAAAATTTGCCCATCAATTCTCATTTTTCCAAGAGGGATTCTTGTTGATTTACAATGCCAATTAATTCTCCATCTTCAAAATCGATTTTTATAGGGTCTTAAGCAAAGTTTTTTGCACCTATTATGTATTTTACATGCCAAAAAACATTTTTGCATTTTTTTTCTTGCCCTAAATCTTTATAAGTTATAAATCCTCATAAAAATGTTTATTGATTTTTCCTCATCAAAATAGTGTTTGAATGCTAAATATATCTTGGATTTCTTCTTGTGTTTTACGTTTTCATCAATCAGATATGCTAAAAAACGTTTTTTTCTTGCCTTGGGTTCAAAGTTCAAAGCATCAAGCTTCATTTTGTCCATATACAAGATGTTGAAGGCTTTGGATCCATTTTGGGAGTGGGGCATACTTGTTGACCAACTCAATCAACAAACTTTCACTTGCAATCTATGTGGGAAGAGAATGACAGGTGGAATAAGTAGGTTGAAATACCACCTTGCACAAATAGCAGGGCATGATGTTGGTCCTTGCAACCAAACAACCCCAGAACTCATTGATAAGGCCACAAAAGCGATTGAGGGCACTGGGCTAAGGAAACAATACAAGGAGGTTGTGAAGAAACAAATTGCTTCAAGATCCGAGTCCACAGCAAGAGTGAGGGCTAGTGGGACGAGTCCAGATACCAAGACCCACTCCACACTGCAGTCCACATCGCCTTTCATTGTATCTTCAAGATGCAAACCTAGTGGACAACCTTCTATAAGGTCCATGGTGAAAGTAAAGGAAAAAGCAGTTGCAAACAAACTTATTGGTCTATTCTTGCTATGGAGTGTTATTCCATTTAACTTTGCAAAGAACCCATTTTATGTGTCCATGTTTGAAACGGCTGCTATAGTTGGACCGAGGTTTAAACCCCCTAGTTATGAGAAGTTGAGAGGGCCCATCCTTCAGGATGAAAAGGCTGATTGCATTCACATATTGGAGGAGCTTAAAAAATCATGGGACTTAACAAGATGCAGTGTGATGTCAAATGGTTGGACCGATATGAGGGGTAGGACACTTCTCAACTTCTTGGTTCATTTCCCCAGGGGCGCTATGTTCATGAGATATGTGGATGCATCCGCACATATCAAAGATGCGGCTTTACTATGTGGCTTGTTGGATAAGTTCATCCAAGAGATTGGGTCGCAACATGTTGTCCAAGAGATAACAAACAACGCTGCAAACTATGTGGTTGCTGGTAAGATGCTCATGGCCAGGTATCATTCGCTATTCTGGACTCCTTATGCTACCCATTGCCTTGATTTGATCTTAGAGGATTTAGGCAAGATTGATTGTCTCAAGGATACTATTGATTCAACACGGAGCATCACAAAATTCATGTACAACCATGCAACAGTGCTTATAGCTTGATGAGAAGGTTCGGAGGTGACAAAGAGTTAGTGCATCCTGCCATCACATGCTTTGCCACTAGCTTTATTTCTCTTCAATCTCTCTTGAATTCTATGTGGGACTTGCAAGTGATGTTCTTTTCACTAGACTGGTGTCCTTTATCATTTAGCACTAGACCAAAGGGACAAGCCACATTCAGGCTAGTTGCATATGATGAGAGGTTTTGGGGTGCAGTGAAGGAGGTGTGCACCATCACTGAACCTTTGGTAAGGGTTCTCCACTTGATTACTGTAGAGAAGCCCGCAATGGGCTACCTTAACCTATATGAGGAAATGGATAGTGCCAAAGAATCCATCTGTGCTCATTATGAGGAAAAGGGAGATCAAGGGCAGGAGAGACAACAGATGATATGGGCGGTGATTGATGTGCGATGGAACCACGCATTGCATCGCCCCATACATGCTGCAAGGTTATACCTCATCCTTGCATTTACTTACTCCTATGGCTTTAGATTTGATGGAGAGGCAATGTCTGGATTCTATGAGTGTGTCTAGACAGCTTTCCCAAGAATTGGAAATGTATAAGAGAGCCACGGGATTATTTGGGTTTGATATAGCAATAAATGACAGGACCAACCTGATGCCAAGTAAGCTTCACCTAGTTTCAACTTTCAAGTCTAAAATTTCATTTTTCATATTTCATTTTCTCTTTCTAATTCTTTGTTTTAAATTTTACCGTTGTTTCTCATGTTTATTTTATTCATAATTTCATTGTAGATACCTGGTGGGAGAACTATGGTGGTGGTGTACCTATTCTACGGAGGCTTGCCATTCGAGTGCTCAGCGAGACATGTAGCTCTTCCGGTCACGAGCACAACTGGAGTGTATTTGAAAAAGTACACTCCAAAAGGCGCAACGGGTTAGAATATTTCAAATTCATTATATATTATAATTTATTAAATTCTAATTTATAGATTCATGCAACTTTACCTTCTGATTTATGTATTATAATTTATAAATTATGAATTTAATATTTATGATCCTCCTCTAGGCTGGATACTCAACACCTTAATGATTTGGTCTACGTCCACTACAATCTCAGGTTGTGGGTGAAGTAGTATGAGAGAACAGTTGATGCGACGGACATTTCATTGGATGAGATTAACACTACTGCTGCATCGAGGGTAGAGTGTGAGGAGCCTATTATGGAGGTAGCCCCTAATTGGCTAGAGAATGATCATGATACTGATAGTGATCATGGTGATAATACTCATATAGAGGCTTTGGATGAGCATGGTCCAGTTCTCGGAGTTTTACACCAAGTCTGGAAGTGTGCCACAGTCAAAGTTAGAGGGAGATAGACCAAGTGGTAGCACTAGTACTGGTAGAGGAGCAGGACTAACTCCTCGACCTTCTCATTCTTTAGGACATCAATTTCGGCCACCTTCTCCGGTTTCTAAAGGACGTCATTTTGGAGGGTCTTCTTCTAGAGGACATCAAAGACCAGTACGAGACCCACAAGCCTCAAGGGCACCTACTTCTAGTTCTGGAGGAAAGGCCTTTTCCACAACGATTACCTTTGCCCGTAAAAGGGGTAGAGGGAATCGATAGTTTATTTACTTTATTTCATTATAGATGACTCGTGAGTCATGATGATGATCACAACATACATTTGTTATATTTTTTATGACTTAGGATTCAGGGATAGATCCATTTTTTATGTGTGATGTATCTCTAGACATCTTATATATCTTACTTGTATCATATGTGTTATGAGATTGACACTACTATATCTAGCCTGTATGGTGACTACAGTACTATAGACGTTTGTCTTTTAATACTTCAATGGTGAACTGATGTTGATTTGTTATGGAGATTGTATGATCTAATACCAATAGCAAGCACTGATATTAACACCTATCATTGACAACTATTATACACTTATCAGCTTGTACTAACTTGTAAGAAGTTGTCTCATTATTGATTGTTTGTTGCTTATGTAAATTGACTCACACTGGTTGCTACTATTTATTATTGTCATGCATGTATATGTTTGAATGACTTGAAGATGGTGAGGTGGGTTGGTTCGTTGTATTGGGTTGCCATTGAGTTTATACTTATGCTATCTACATCTTAAAGTAGCAGGTTAGTGAATGCAACTAAACATTGCTATGACAATTTTGTGATATGATTACCTTTGGTTTCCAATACTACATTATTCACACAATGAAAAGAGCACTTATTAAACCTGACCCTTCATTAATCTACTCCTGCATCTTCTATTCGACACCATTAAAGGCATTGATCTGCCCGCAGAAGAAAAAGAGGAGTTAGGGTAAAACCCGAACTCAAAAACTGCTGCTGCTCTTTGACAATGAAACCCTAGTTTAGGGTTTTACTTTAGTAAGTGAGAATGCCCTAGCTAGACTCATCCATGCTAGGGCATGATCACAAAACAACTTTCTTCTTCCTAAACCAACGAATTCTTTTTCTTGGAGCAGTTGTACCTGTGAGAGCAAGTGTGTGTAATAATGAAATGAATTGATCTTCTTTTATAGCCTTTACGACTCCTGTAGAACAAAACTCAAAAGAACAAAATATTATTATTTTATTCTTTTATCACTTTGACTTGTACCTTTAGTGGTAATAAAGGTCTTTTTGCACTTTCACTTTGACACCTTAGTGGTACTAAGGGTCCTTATGTATTTTAGACTTTTGCTTTAGCCTTCTTCAAGTGCCCTGTGGTCAAAACAAGTGGTCAAGGTGGTCTTTCATCCCCACTCAAAGTACATCATCATAAACAGAGACAATTACTAATGCTTTTATCTCACACTCTGTGTGACACCAAGATCGGATACTAAGGTGTCTTAACCAAGGGTAGCTAAGCCTGGGAGAAGATCACAAAGCCCATTGATCGAGGCTCAGAGTGTCACACAAGCCTAGACCCGATCTAGGTCTTATAGTGTTATCCTGGTAACAGACCAGGTGCCTCAACCATAGGCTGCATAATTTGACACAAGGTCAAATACTTGGTAACAAACCAAGCGCCTTCATTCAAAGAATCGCCACTTAGCTCTAGGCCGAGTCACCCAGTGTTAGACTGGTTCCACATACTGGTCCCGAACCAGATGTCACCATTCAACGGAATGGTCACTCAACTCAAGGTTGAGTCCCCCAATGTTGGACTAGTTCTATATCTTGGTCCTGGACCAAATATCACCATTCAATAGTAGACTGGTTCCACATCCTAGTCTCGAACCAGATGTCTCCATTCTCCTAGGAAAATAACTCTCGATGCTGCTCAAAAAAATCAACAATCCCTCTCAACGAGAGAGGCATTCTCTGTCATGCCAAGCTTCTCATGAAAGTACACGAACTTTGTTGCTATCAGAGGCTTGGTCAAGATATCTACGATCTGTTCATCCATACAAATGTACTGCATCTTCAGAGCACCTCTTTGCACTAGGCTTCTGATGAAATGATACTTCATTTCAATGTCTTTCAATCTGTCATGAAACACCGAATTCTACGAAAGCTTAATCCAACTCTGATTTTCGCAATGGATGATCGTTGAGTCAAGCTTTCAACCAAACAAATCAAAAAGAAGTTTTCTGAGCCAAACTGCTTCCCTGCAGGTATCACTTGCAGCAATATTCTGCCTCAGCTGTACTCTGCGCTATGGAACCTTGCTTCCTACTGAACCAAGAGATCATTGCAGATCCCACACTGAAGTAGTAACCAGAGGTGCTTTTTCGATCTACTGCACTGCCAGCCCAATCTGAATCAACATATCCTAATAATAATACTCCATTGTTGGAAGTATACCTGACCCCATAAGTGATAGTACCTCCCACATATCTGAGTACGTGTTTGGAAGCTACCTAGTGTATGTGCTTCGGATCAAACATGAACTGACTTAGAGCATTCACTATGTAATAGATGTCTGGTCTCATATGCGCGAGATACATCATGGATGCAATAAGTTGTATGTACAGAGTACAGTCCACTCTTTGTGAACTGGTGGCTAAGTCACGCAACTTTGTCAAGTTGGTAGTCATGGGTACGCTCATGGACTTACAATCTTGCAACCCAAATCTATGCAACATGTCCACTGCATACTTTCCCTGTGTCAGGAAAATCTCGCCTGGCTTTTTCCAGACCTCTAAGCCAAGGAAATAATGCATCGAACCGAGATCCTTCATCTCAAATTCAGAGGTAAGCTCTTCTCTCTTACATTGTTCTATCAATTGTTAATCACCTGTAAGAAACAAGTCATCTACATATAAAACAAGGATCAAGACATGTTTATGAACAACCTTAAAGTACAAGTTAGAGTCAGTTGTACTTTTGGAAAACCCCAAGCTGTGGAGAAATCCATCCATCCTTGCATACCAGACTCTTGGAGCTTGTTTCAGTCCATACAAGGCTTTCTTCAGTTTACACACATGGGTCTTATTCCCATGAGTCACAAAGCCTTCAGATTGTTCAATATAGACTTCATACTCAATCTTGCCATTGAGGGAGGTTGTCTTTACATCATCTGATGTAACTTCCATCTGAATACTAAAGCAAGAGAAATGATGGTTCTACTGGTAGTATACCTAGAAATAGCAGCAAATGTCTCATCATAGTCAATGCCTTCTTTTTGAGTGAAGACACTAGCTACGAATCTGGATTTATACTTCTCCACGCTGCCATCAGCAGCATGCTTCATTTTGTAAAGTCATCTAGATGTCACCACTTACTTTCCTGTTGATCTAGGAACAACTTCCCACTCGTCATTCTTCATGATTGAACTGTACTCTTCAGTCATGGCATCAACACATACTTGTTGACTTGTTACTTCTTCGTATGTGGAAGGTTCTACACTAATGAGTTGGCTCATAAGACCAGAGTACTTTTGTAATCTTATGCTTTCTCTGAAAGTCCCGAGAGGAGCTTTATGCTTCTCGGCTTCTTGTACCATTTCTCGGTACCAAGTAGGTCTCCTTTTGGAAGGAGGAACTTCAAGCAGTTCTTCAGGTCGTCTTTCAATGTCCTCAAGTGCATCTGGAATTTGATCCTCAAATTCCACTTCCTTCCTCTAAACTTCTGAATCTGGAAACTCAAGGGGAGGTACTTCATCTTCCTTTGAAAGCTCTTGTGTTTAAGGAAACACAGCTTCCTCATGGAAGATCACATCTCTGTTGACTTCAATGTACTTATGTCCGGGTACATAGATGCGATAGGCCTTCGAGCAATCATTGTACCCGACCCTTGGCCCTCTTTTCCTTTGGCACATGAAGGTAAACCGGAGTGCCAAATATCTTCATGTGGTCAACTGCAGGTTAATTTTTGGTGAAGACTTCTTCTTGAGTCTTCTCCCCCAAGATAACATGAGGGCTTCTGTTCTAGATATACACAGCAATACCTATAGCTTCAGCCCACAAGGATAAAGGAAGATCTAGATCCGTAAGCATGGCTTTAGCAACTTCACAAATCGTTCTATTTTTCCTTTCTGCAACCCCATTCTCCGTTATCTGATATCAAGATACGGATGTGTCTACCAGTCTGATTTTCAATCAGAGCCTTGAACTCTTTGAACCTGTCAAAAGTTTCACTTTTGGCCTTAAAGAAATAAATCCATGACTTCTGAGAATGATCATCTAGAGCACATCCTTTGCAAATTCTATCATGTTTTAGACATACTTCAGGCATACCTGTGACCATCTTCTGCAAGCCTGGAAGAGTTGTGTAGTGAAGGTGTCTAAACCTTCTATGCCACAACTCATATGGATCAATTGTATGATGTACCAAAGCATGAGTGGAATCTTTGGAAGCCTTGTAAAGGCCTCCTTCTCGAACCCCAATCTGTACAGCTGAGCCTAGGTTTTCATCCCTTACCCATAGAAGGACCTTCTTGTCCATGAAAAAGACTCTGTAGCCCTTGTCCTCTAAGCCAGCAACAGATAGAAGATTCTTCCTCAAACCAGGAACATATAAGACATCATCAATATGTAAAACCGAACCTGAGTCAAGTTGAAGTGAAGTTGAGCCAACTCCTTCAATATTATAAGTGGAGTCATATCCAAGTTCCACCTGTGTAATGAACTTCTTTCTATAACTGGAGAGAGCTCCACGGTTAGAATAGCTACAAGCCTAGCTTTCAAGGAGTTGTAGTTAGTTGAACCTTGAAGCTTCTCTTCCGGTCTGAAAATGTTGATGGCCATCTCTACCACTTACTCAAATGTCAAGTCTGCAAAATATCCCAAGGTCTAGGAAGACAACAGCAATTTCTTCTTACTGGGTCTTCACATGCTAAGCTATGATACCATGTTAAATTTTTAGCATTAGCATGAATACTTTAAAATTTGCAGACTAACATATAACAAGTAACAAGTGCAGTAAACAACATCAACACATCAACACACTAAACACAAAAGGACAAAATCCCCAAAAGCATTAATAATTCATCTCGTAAATGAGATGACCGAGTTCTTCAATGAATTCCAAAACATTAATGGGTTTGTTCAACAGATCCACAATTACACAGAAGATAATCCTTTTACACAAAAATGCCAAATTAGGGCTTTAAGCAAATTACGGTTTGTTGCCCTAATTTTTCTCTCTCTTGCCCAAAAAACACAAGTTGCCCAAAATTTTGTTTTGCCTGCCCAGATCTAATTAGGCCTGCCCGAGTCTTTTGCCTGAATCCTTTGCTCACCTTCCTGGTACCTGCTTCTCAAATGTTGCCCTATCCTGTTATGTTGCCCATATGGCAGATCTATCTGCTCGAAGCCCATTCGGGTTGATCCCAAGCTCTGCTAGGCTAGTCCGTGGACTGCCCGAGTGTCTGGTGCAAACCCAACACCCTCCCGGCTAGTCTGTAGACTACCCGAGGGTAGCTGCCAGCCCTCACGGGCATGTCTGTTGCTGCCCAAGGGTGGGTAGCAGACCCAGAACCAGTGTTGCCAGAGCGTGGAAGCGAAGCGGGTGCGAGTGCGGGAAGCAGGTGCGCGGAAGCGTGTTTTTCAAAAAATGGCCGGAAGCGTTTTTATATATATATATATATATAAATATATATATTCAAAAGAAAACATGTAGAATGTCAAACTAGATGCAAAATTTATGAACCATATAGTAAGCACTTGATTAGCCTCCATGGATTGTACAACATCCCATCCATCAAAAGTCACATGGGGTATAACACCCTCCAAGATTACAAAAGTCAGGATCACGAAGCCCTTACCCATTCATTACGGTAGACTAGTGAAGAGGTTGTGCACATGCTCATAGCATTCCCAAACTAATCTCATAGTATGGTACCTAGGCCTACCAATTGAAGAGCCTACAAATCCAACATGGGAGGGTGCATGAGTAGTAGCAAGCTCTAGGCCCTCTCTAACCCCTAAGAAAGCCTTAGGGCCCACCCACAAAGCCAAAAAAGAAAGAAAAAATCAAAAAAAATGTCAAAATATGACTTTTCGTGGCTTCATTTCAGGAAGCTTCAAGGAAGCTTCTGGAGGAAGCGTGGTGGAAGCGTGGGGGGAAGCGTGGTGGAAGCGAGGTTCAGGGGAATCGGAAGCGTGAAGCTTCTGGAAAGGCAGGAAGCGTGGATTTTGGGGAGGGTGCGAGGTTCCAAGTTTAGGAAGCGCGATTCCATGCAAGCTTCCGGGTCGAACTCGCT
>LPNX010444671.1:306398-344181 GCA_001517045.1 Pseudotsuga menziesii
CCTGTCTGTTGCTACTCGAAGATGGGTAGCAGACCCGAAACCCTCACGGGCCGCTGTTGTAGGCTGCCCGAGGGTCCACTCAAGCAGTCATCCAGAATTTAAAATAACTCGAGAAAATCTTCTCTTTGTCTCAGATTTCTACTGCAGCTCCATTAATCTTCCTCCATCAAATTCTTCACTCCTCGTACCAAAAACTATATCAGACTTTTGAACACAAAAGCATGTCTATGGATGCCTCAGTGATCACCGAAAAAAATCATTTTTACTGCTGCTGTTACAGTGAACCCGAATTTCCTCAGACCAAAAAAAAATATCTCAGTTCAGCTGCTCCTTGGACTACGAGTTCACCACAGTTCACACTTCATTATTCTGCAAGTGGCTGCCTCAGTGATCACCAAAAAATTCATTTCTACTGCTACTGTTATAGTGAACCCGAATTTCCTCAGACCTAAAAAAATATCAAACTTCAAAACGAACTCGTGTCTGCTGCTGCGTTTTTCCTTCCTTAGTTCGCTGCCTCAGTAATCTCCCACAAAAATCAGAGCTCATCTTGCTCCAAAAAATACACAAAATGATTGAGGCTAGCTGCCTATTTATACTAATTTTCCACCATAATTTTTGTTGGGCCGACATACCAAATGACAACTTTCGTGTTTTTAATTTCTTTCTTGTATTAAATGGAGCCGACCTCACAGTACAGTAGCAAAGTAATAGTTTTTAACTTCTTATGATTTCAACACGTCATCATCTAATCTTTTCGAGGGTTGTTTTACCCATTTTTGCAGTAACTTCCAAGTATATCTTAAGTGGGCTCTTGATTCAAAATTGAAGAGCTTCCATGTCATTGAAATGCTTAAGGGCATTTACACATTGTGTAATTGTTTGAGTAAAGGTTGTTCAATACCCACGTCCATAGTAAAAGTTGGGCTTAGAAAGGTTTTGTCTCATCTAGCAAGTGCTTCAAAGGTTTCTTTATGTAAACTTTTCAGCATTCTCCCAACCCGGTTTCAACCACCATTTTCATCATAGTTTAATGCCCAATGCAATTTACTCTCAGCTGCAAATTAAGTCATTTCTCATAAACAATTTATGATTGAAACACAAGAAGAATTTTACTACTTTTAATGAGAAGCATTTAAAAAACAGTCACACATAAAAAATCAGACTCATAAATTTTTGGTCAAATGACCCAGGCAAAACCCCAACATCTGGGGAAAACCTGTTCTAGAGAGAGAATTTTATTTTTTGCAATAAAATCAAAGTACAACAAAGACAGATAAACTTGTCTCAACCACGGTGCTCAGCAAAATTGACTGAATTCCGAAATTTTATAGTCAAAATTTATGCCTCGAAAAAGGTGCCCAAAATTTTCCTCAAGAAATGTGTTGTACGGAAATGTACTTTCTGTTGTTGCACGATCTTGGGAAACGTGCCCTCTGATCTTATCTCTCAACCTGCAATTTTTCTCCTTCTGTGCTCTCCAACTCTCACAAAAAACAGAATGAGACTCAAAATGCCTTCCCTTGCATTTTCGGTGTCTAAATGAGGAAGTTGAATAGTCATCTAATCCAAGGGCCCAAAATGAATTAGATGGATGGATGAGATTATATGCACTTTTAATTCTCTCCAAAATTAATTTCACTCACCTCACTTAAATTTATCAAAAAGTGACTTTATTCTCTAAAGTGAAAATTAAAACTCATCTCCAGTTATTAATTGCAAGGGTCACTTTAATTTTCCCCTTCTAATGGCTTAGGCAAAAATCACTAGGAGAACACTTTCCTAGGTAAAAAAATCAACACTCCCTCTTACCAAAGAAGGTGTTTTGCACCACACCCAGCTTGTCTCTGAAATAAATGAACTTGCCTCTTCCAAGATACTTTGTCAGGATATTTGCAACCTACTCATCAATGGAAATGTACTGCAACTCCACATCTCCTCTCAGAACATAATCACGGATGAAATGCTATCTGATCCCAATATGCTTTAACTTGTCATGAAATACAGGATTCTCAGAGTGTTGGATGCAACTCTAATTGTCACAATAAATCATTGTAGGCCTCAACGCCTGATCAAATAAATCCACCAATAACTTGCGAAGCCACAGTACCTCGCAACTAGCCTAATTGGTTGCCATGTACTCAGCCTCAGCAGAACTCAAAGCAACAGACTTTTGCTTTCGACTGAACCACGACACTGTTGCCGAGCCCAAACTGAAACAACATCCAAAAGTGCTCTTCTAGTCTGCCACACTACCTGCCCAATCTGAATCCATGAAACCAGTCAATCTAACCCCATCCGATCTCCTATAATCCAGACCACAATCCACTATACCTGCAAGGTATCTCAACCCATGTTTTGCGACAACCCAGTGCACTCTCCTAGGCTCCACCATGATCTAACTGAGAGTGCTCACCACAAAACACAAATCTAGCCTAGAGTTGACCAGAATCATCAACGAACCTATGAGATGACGATATAAGGTAGGATCCACCAACTCTCCCTTAGAAGCATGAAGCTTCTTCCAGTTGCTGACCATAAATGTAGACATCGGCCTGCAATCCTCCATCTGAAATCTCCTCAGAATATCTACTGCATACTTTTCCTGCCTCAGGAAAATATGACACGGCTCCTGTCAAACCTCCAATCCCAAAAAATAATGCATCAACCCAATGTCAATCATCTCATACTCTGAAGCAAGATCTCTCTTGCAAACTGCAATAGGTCTCTCCTTACCTATGATAAACAAATCATCCACATCAAACAGAAGAATGAGCAGATCATCTCCAACCATGATGAAATAGAGATTCAGATCAACCTCACTCTTCTGAAAACCCATCGACAGTAAGAGTCCATCCTGGAATACCAAGCTCGAGGAGCTTACTTTTGCCTGCACACATAAGACTCTCTCCCATGAATCTCAAAGCCTTGTGGCTACTCCACAAACCTCATCCTGTATGATTCCATTGAGCAATGCAATCTTCACATCCATCTGATGGATCTTCCAACCCATTTCCACGGCAATGAAAATCAATGATCTGATAGAAGTATAACGAGCAACCGGTGCAAAGGTCTCATCATAATCAACTCCCTCTACCTGTGAGAACCCCAGCGCCACAAACCAAGCCTTGTATTTCTCCACACCGCCATCTGTAGTATGCTTTACCTTGTAAAGCCATTGAGAAGTCACCACTGACTTCCCTTCAGATGTCGGAACAATCTCTCAAACATTGTTCTTCATGATGGAATGGTACTCTTCCATCATGGAATCTCTCCAAACCTGATGCTGAGAAACCTCCTCAAAAGTAGATGGCTTCGAATCACTAAAACTAGCAACCAAGGCCATACCCAACTGGAAGACTTTGCAACCAAGGCCCCTTATCTGGCATCACTATATTCCTCACTGGATACTTGGGCGTTCCAAAATCCTTAGCTTCCTTCAGGGTCTCTCAAAGCCATTTAGGCTTCTTCTTCCCTAAAGGTTGCTCCCAAACTGGTCTGTCATCATCTGAGGAACTCCCAAAAGTAGAAGGCCTAGAAACCTGTGTACCAGGAGCTGGTGAACCAACAACTGGTGAAATCTTTGATCTGGTAGCTCTATATGGTGAACCTATGACCTGAGAATCAAAACCTGTCACCGAAGAACCCGTTGGCTGAACCACTGAACCTAAAGATCTTATGCTTGTAGTCTGTGGTCCAGTAACCCCGAAAACCTGTGAACCTGTCATTTGTACTGAAGGTACCTGTGAAGCTACCTAAGGTGTGGGAACCTGTTGCTCTCCCTACACCGACTCTCTGGACTTCCTGAAGGCTTGTTCCTCCTCAAATTTCACTTCCCGCCTCACAACAACCTTCCTCGAAGCATGAAGATAAATGCGGAAGGCCTTCGAAGTTTCATCATACCCCACAAAGATGCCTCTCTCTGCAGTGGGCTCAAGCTTTGTCCTCTTCTCAGAAAGGGCATGTGAAAAAGTCAGGCAACCAAATATACTAAAAATGGCTCACCTCAGGCTTCTTGCCTATGAACATCTCCTTAGGAATCTTGTTCCCTAAGGCACAATGGGGACTCCTGTTCTGAAGGTAAACAGTCGTACAACATGCCTTGCCCAAAGAAAGAAAGGAAGTGACTGATCATGTAACATGGCTCTCGCTGCTCCAACAATAGATCGGTTCTTCCTTTCTACCACTCCATTCTTCTCAATAGTGTATGGTACTGTCAACTATCTTTGAATTCCCTCCTATCTGCAATATTCATCGAACTCCTTGGAGTTATACTCACCCCCGTTATCTGATCTGAGTGCTCGAATCCTCCTCCCAGTCTGGTTGTCCACAAGAGCTTTGAACTCTTGGAACCTCTGCAAGACCTCCTCAGATTTCTTGTTCCTCAGGAAGTAGATCCAGGTCTTCCTAGAATGGTCATCAATGAATGTCAGATAATACTCAAAACCTCTAAGAGAAACAGATGACATAGGAACGCACAAGTCGCAATGTATCAAATCAAGTACTCCTACTAACCTGCTATCACTGCTCGTAAAAACAGTCTTGGTGTACTTTCCCAAAGCACGCCCCATGCATACATCATTGTGCTCAGTGTTGAACTCAAGCAACCCTGTAACCATATACCTCAACATCCTCAAAATTGGATGATGCAGATGAGCCATCCTCCTATGCCATAGCTCACAA
This sequence comes from Pseudotsuga menziesii, assembly GCA_001517045.1. Classification (NCBI taxonomy): domain Eukaryota; kingdom Viridiplantae; phylum Streptophyta; class Pinopsida; order Pinales; family Pinaceae; genus Pseudotsuga; species Pseudotsuga menziesii. Next base: position 311,082 of record LPNX010444671.1, read on the forward strand.
ATCTCATTGTTGTTGCTATGTGTCAAAGCATGTTGGGGTTGAAACAAGAGCTTGTACAGCTTCCCACATCTTACTGCAATGGTGTAAGAGGCAGAAGGTCCTGCAGTCTTGGGGAGTACGCACACATGTCCATCTAGGAAGGACACCCCAAGACCCCTATCCTTGATCATGGAAACTAATATCAAGTTCTTCTTCAGCTCAGGTACAAACAATATGTCCCTCAAAGTCATGGGAGTAATGGACTCTCTGAAATATAATGGTCTCATACCCAACAGCTCTGACAACTGTGTCATCCCCCAACACGACATCCACATCTATCCCTGCCTGTGAAAGCTCGAAGAACATCTCTCGAGCACCTGTCATGTGACTAGAAGCTCCAGTGTCAATATACCATGTGTTGGTGGTGGATGCACTGAAAGAATGGCCAGTCAACAAAGAATACTCCCTCTCAATATCAATGTCTGCAATTGGTGATGATGGATGCTCTCTCTATCAACATGCCCAACACAGAGAGAAAACTCTCTCTTAAATCTAGCAGTAAACTCCTCAACTTCTGTTGAAGCTGCTATTTGTTGTTGCTTCTTCTTCTGTGGGCACTATCCAGCATAGTGCCCAAGCTTCTGACAAGCAAAGCACTTTACAGTGCTCAAGTCCTTATGTCCATCCTGCTGCTTAGCGCCACCCTTCTTGGGGCCCTTCTTGAACTTATTCTTTTGCCTTGGCAGTCAAAGCCACATTCTCCTCATCCTCCTTGCTAGTAGAAGAGTTGCCATGCGCAAGACCTCCTCGGGTCTCCTCCTGAACAAAATCATCCCAATCCTGTCTCAAGAAGGCAAGTTCTCCCTGGCTATAGCCTCCACAAAAACAGCCCAAGGCTTTGCAACCCCATTCAAAGTTGTCTGCACTAGCTCAGAACTAGGAACAACCTCCCCTACTGCTGCAAGCTCATCTCTCACCTGAGAGATACTAGTAAGGTAGGGAATCACTCCCTCAGCTTTGGCCATCTTCATACTATTCAATTTCTCTCTCAAAACCATTTTCCTATTTTCATTTGACCTTTGAAACAAGCTGGTCAAAGCATCCCACATATTATATGCACGGGTTTTACTAGAGATGTGTGGGATCACATGATCTTTAACTACATCTAGAATGATCCTTCTAGCCTGAATGTCGTTCTCGTTGAAGGTAGAAAGTGTTTGTGCATCGATGGAAGCAGGAACAACACTAGAATTTGTTGTTGTATTGTTAACCACTTCATCCCATAACTCGTTTTTCTCCAATATAAGCACTAGTCTAGCTTTTCGTGGGACAAAATTCTCAGCCCCATCAAGCCTATCCTCCGACCTAAGTCTTGTTGTCATTTTCACTGCAAAGTTCAAGTCTCAACAAGGTGTTGCCCAGTAACAAAAGAAAACACCGATAGTCGGAAAATTTTCAATGTGTTAAATTCTGCTCTTTCTCTAACAAAGCTCTGATACCATGTAAATTTTTCAGCATTCGCCCAACCCAGTTTCAACCACCATTTTCAACATAGTTTAATGTCCAACCCAATTTACTCTTAGCTGCAAATTAAGTCATTTCTCATAAACAATTTATGATTGAAACACAAGAAGAATTTTATTACTTTTAATGAACAGCAATTAAAAAACACAGTCACACATAAAAATTCAAACTCAGAAATTTTTGGTCAAATCACCCAAGCAAAACCCCAACCTACGGGGAAAACATGTTTCTAGAGAGAGAATTTTATTTTCTGCAATAAAATCAAAGTACAGCAAAGAAAGAGATAAACTTATCTCAACCACAGTGCTCAGCAAAAGTGACTGAATTCAGAAATTTTACAGTCAAAATTTCTGCCAACTTGTTGACTCGAAAACCGTGTCAAACTGACTGTACATACTGCCTCGATTTGTGTGACCACTGTACGGACTGCCTCGATTTTCGTTCACACTATACAGACTTTCGTGCCCTTAAAAAAATATCTTCTCGAAAAATTGTGCCCAGAATTTTCCTCAAGAAACATGTTGTATAGAAATATACTTTCTGTTGTTGTACGATCTTGGGAAACGTGCCCTTTGCTCTTCTCTCTCAACCTGCAATTTTTCTCTTTCTATGCTCTCCAACTCTCATGAAAAACAAAATGAGACTCGAAATGCCTTCCCTTGCTTTTTTGGTGTCTAAATGAGGAAGTTGAATAGTCATTTAATCCTAGGGCCCAAAATGAATTAGATGGATGGATGAGATTAAATGTACTTTTAATTCTCTCCAAAATTAAAAATTTATCAAAAATTCCCTTTATTCTCTAAAGTGAAAATTAAAACTCATCTCAAGTTATTAATTGCAAGGGTCACTTTAATTTTCCCCTTTTAATGATTTAGGCAAAAATCACTAGGTGAACACTTTCCTGGCTACAAAAATCAACACTTTAGGGCTGCTTCAGCAAGATAAAAACAAGGACTTCAAACCATCACCAAGCAACAAGTATGCCATATCCAAACTTCAAGCTTTAAGTTGCCATATGTAAGGGCATCATATACTATGACCATGGGTTCCATATCATCAAATGCAACATTAATATCCAAGAACCATCAAGTGGTGGCATGGACCATCAACTTACCATGTGTGTGGACTTCATGGCCTCAACAAGTGTATGTGGACTAATCTAATCTTCATGACTTAAACCATGTCCAAAGGTTCCAACCGCAAATGACCTCAATACCAAGGCAAGTATGCCATAGGGAATCAACATGATCATATCAACCCACAATCATACAAGCAAGTGTGTCCAAGTGTCCAAGTGTCATCACACAACCATGTAAGTGGGTGGCAAGCCTTTCTCGTGTCTTAGGACCATCTCCAAGAGTTTCATAACCCCATCAACACACAAATGGGCTTCGTCAACCACCTCAACCACACAAGAGAACCTTCAAGGGTCAAGATCCATCACATTCATGCTGACACTAGGAAGAAGCTAGACCCTTCTGGAGAGAAGGGGTTACTTGTTGGTTACAGTGAGACTTTGAAAGCGTACTGAGTTTATATTCCTACTCGCAAGAGGATCATTGTGAGCAGGGATGTCCAGTTTGATGAGGACAAAGCCTTGCAAAAATCTATGGACTTACCAGCACAGGTCTCGGGGGTCAAGTTGGAGGAGCCAGAGATTCAACTACAGGTACAGACACAGAGCACAAGTTCCAGTAGTCAGAGGGAGTCGGGTGGACAAGATCCTACAATCATTGACTTGGAGGATGCCCCGCGGCAGGAGACAGAAATCCAGCACAAGGTTCCGAGGAATCACCAGGGGCCCCCACGAATCGCTCTCGATTAGCACTCCGAGAGGAATCGATGAGGAGTCATGATTCCTCTTGGGAGCGTTTTTGGGAATCGTGATTCCTAGAGAAAAAAACACTCCAGGCCATCCACAAAATCGCTGAGGGAGCGATGAGGGAGCAACGCTCGCTCAGCGATCCCGAGAAAAAAAAACACTCCCTCAACAATTATGTACATTAAAAGAATTTTTTTTCATTTTTCTCAATTTTGCAAAAAAAAAAGTTTTTTAGTGATTGGCTAGGGTTTAATTAGCCTTTATAAACACTATTGGACTCCATTTAGACTAATTCTATTCCTCATTTGTTTGTTTTCATTTATCTTGCTAGGGCTTTGAGTGGCTTTGCTAGTTGTTTGAGAGCAAATTTGTAGGAGATTGAAAGCTTCTATTTGTGAGAGCTTGGAAGGAAGATTGAAGGCTTCCATAGAGAAATTCAAGCATCCTTGAAGAGCTAAAGAGGTAGGCTTTAAAAACCCAATCTTTGTTTGTTTTTTAAAAAAATATTTCACTATGTTAAAATTTTAAATCTTGTGTGTGTTTTTTTCCTACTCTTTCAAATTTCTTCTTCTCCATCATTCTATTGTAGGCAAGAAGTGATTCTCATATTGAATCAAGAAGCATGATGGGTATGTGGATTTTCTTTTTGGTTCCAATTCTTCTCATGATAATGGTGGTGGGAAGTAGATTTGATGGTGGCAATGATGAGGAGGAAGACATAGGGAGTGGCACATACCATGGAGAGGAGGAGGAAGAGGGTGAGCACGAGGAGGAGGAGATTGAGTGTGATGAGGGGCAAAAACAAAAAGACACAACACCTTTGTGGAAGTATGTGACAAGGCTTGGGGGAGGGAGAGGCGGTGGAACCACAAAGTTTACATGCCTCCATTGTAATAAAACTTACACAGGTTCATATACCCGTGTGAGAAAGCATTTGTGTGGGCTTATGCCATGTGATCAAGGTAAGTCTACTGGAATCAAAACATGTGACAAAGTGTCAGCTAAAGAAATAAACAAATACAAGATGGAAGAAAAGGTCGTTCAAAACAATTCCAAGAGATCAAGGGTCGAATCTGAATCCCCACAGAGAATGTTTAGTAGTGGATCTGGATCATCATCCACCCATGCTAGTGGATTCTCGCCTATGCATAAAACATTATCAAATTTCCTTGACCTTGGTTGCAGAGATAATGTTGATTCAAAAATTTACAGGTTTCTCTATGCATGTGGTGTGTCATTCAATGTTCTTCACTCACCCAATTGGCATGAAATGGTACAAGCCATCAATGGTGCCCCTAAAGGATAGAGGAGCCCTGGGTATGACAAAGCTAAAACCGTGGGACTTGACAGGGAAAGAGCCAAAATCAATAGTGCTCTTGGAAAGTTTACAAATGATTGGTCCAACTAGGGGGTATCCATTGTATCTTATGGGTGGACAAATGTTAAAAGCAATCCATTGATAAATATTCTTGGTGTGTCAGCGAGTGGTGCAGTCTTCCTTTCAGCTCATGACTACTCAGATCGCTACAAGACTCGTATTAATATTGCACAACCTTTACTTGAAACCATTCAAACGATTGGGCCATACAATGTCATTCAAGTCATCACAGATAATGCTACTAATTGTAAGGCAGCAGGAGCAATCATTGAGGATAAGTATCCCAACATATTTTGGCCAGGGTGTTTGGTTCACACATTGAGCCTTTTGATGCATGATATTGTTAAGATGAAGGATCCTAGTTATCGATGGATCGATGCCTTGTACAAAAGAGGTTTAAAATGATAAAATTTATCACCAACAATAACATGGCCCACCACATTTTTCGCAATCACTCTAGGTTGGAGTTATTAAAGATTTCAGAGACTAGATTTTCTAGCTACTACCTCACCTTCAGAAGGCTTTTGAAGGTAATAGAGGCATTGGCTAGTATGGTCTCACGTGATTCATGGCAGGGATTGAAAGACAGAGTTGCAAGTGCATCTAATAGACAAGACTTTCAGGAAGTGGAGGACACCATTCTTGATGGTCAGTTCTGGGCACAGGTTAATTATGTTCTACAGTTCACCAAGCCCGTTTATAGCATAGTTGCACAGGTATCGCTTCCGAGATTTTGGTAACCCATACCCAGCGTTTCCTTGCTCCTGGGAGCTTGGGAGCTGGTACGAAACGTGCCCTTTTTCATGGGAGCTTCCTTGGGAACTTGGGAGCTTTTCGGGAACTTGCTTTTGCCGCTCCCTTTTTATGAGGAGCTTCTACAAGCTCCCAACCATGTGGAGGCCAAAATCATAAGAAAAGTGTTGAAAATCAATTGAATGATTGAAGTTTATTGTGTCAAGAAATCACCAATAATAAAAATTTCAATTGAATCTATTAATAATGCCAATTTTTTATTTTCAAGGTTATATAAATAAAGAGGGCCCACACCTCTTAAATGTTTAGATCCATTCACACTCAATATATGTTGAACTATACATGGATTTTTTACACTACTAAGATATTGAACTACTTTAATTCATATCTCAAATTATTACAACTAGCTTATGTTATTCACACTGACCGATATAGCAATTTAGGATCATAAACCATATCAAATTCAAGATACCAAAAGATTTGAAAGTTTGTTAGTTGAACTTAAAACAATCAAGTTCATTCAAATTAGAAGTAAGTAGTAGTTACCATAAAAAAAATGCAGAGGCACCCAAGGACTAAGAACTCTTAGGAGCAATAATACAAATGGAGTTGGAACAAGGAATTAGAAAAATATTGAATCTTATTATTTATGAAGCTATTGGTGCTTCGTACACATATATGCAACGTGCCTTTACAAACTCGTACAATGAGATTTGTATAATGTGGACCTAGAGGTGTGAGCAAATTTAAAAAGAATGAATTTCATGACACTACTAGAGGATTAAGAGGATAAAATAGTTTAAGCTATGAAATTAATCAATTATGTATTTTTTAACTTTATTTTTTTTAAATATATTTAAAAAAATTAATATATATTATTGCCGCTCCCAACCCTACGTTTCCTGTAAATTTGGGCGAAGCTTCTAGCCGTATTGGATACTCGTGTCCACGTACCCGCGTTCCAGAAACTTGTGCAACATAGGTTTATAGTATGATTTGTTTTGCAGATACAGATCAGCCGATGTGGGGAGGTGTATGAGCAAATGGATAGCATGCTTAGTCATATCAAAGACATTGTCGAGCAAAGAGATGCAATCTTGTATGACCATATTCATAAACATGTGGTCAAAACATGGGATAATATGAATGTTCCACTCCATGCCCTTCCTCAACGAAGTTATAGAGGAGGAGGTATTCATTGAGCAGCCAGAGGGGTTTGATGTGGAGAACAAGGAGACGCGTGTATGTTAGTTGCAGAGAGCTCTTTACGGGCTCAAGCAGGCACCTCGAGCATGGTACTCAAGGATTGACAGCTATCTACGAGAGATGGGATTCCAGCAAAGTGAGGCAGAGCACAACCTGTACTTCTTGATAGGTGAGGTGCCTCTCATACTGGTCTTATATGTAGATGATCTCTTTCTTACAGGAGATGAGAGGTTGATTGACGACTACAAGTCCAACCTTGTAGTTGAGTTTGAGATGAAAGACCTTGGGTTGATGCATTACTTCCTAAGCTTGGAGGTTTGGCAGAGAAATGGGTGTTTCTTCATTGGACAAGGGAAGTATGAAGTGGAGATCTTGAAGATATTCAGGACGGTGGATTGCAAGCCTATGGCCATACCTCTAGTTTCCAACTGGAGGAAGATTGATGCATCATGTTCAAACGGATTTGATCCTACATTGAATCGCTAGCTTATCAGATCGCTCATGTATATGGTCAACACACGGCTAGACATTAGCTTTGCAATCAACTCTTTGAGCCAGTTCATGGTGCACCCTCGAAGAGTGCATTGGACAGTTGTGAAGCACATACTTCACTACATCAGAGGTACAGTGGAGTATGGGTTGGTTTATGAGCACAGGGGGAGTGTACAGTTAGCAGGCTTCATAGATGCTGACTGGGCAGGATGTGTAGAGGACCCAAAGAGCACTTCAGGTTGCTACTTCGGCATTGGATCAAGGGTTATCTCTTGGTTCAGTAGGAAGCAGAAATCAGTTGCATTGAGCTCGGCAGAGGCCAAGGACATGGCAGCCAATTTGGTTGCTTGTGACAGAATGTGGCGAAGGAAGTTGCTTTCAAGGTTGTTCGAGTGTGAGCTAGAGGCTACGGTAGTTCACTGTGACAATCAGAGTGGCATTAGGCTATCTAAAAATCTATTGTTCAATGACCAGAGCAAACACATATACATTCGATACCACTTCCTGAGAGATTGTGTACAGAGAGGAACCATTCGGTTGTAGTACATACAAACAGATGAACCGGTGGTGTACATTTTCACCAAGGCACTCTGCAGACACAGTTTTGTGAAGTTCAGAGATAAGTTGGGGTTGCTACCGAATCCCTTCCTCGTTGAGAGGGAGTGTTAGTGTACGTTTTTCACAAGTTTCAGCCTCCGGTTTAGAAGTAAAAATATGACTCAGTTTATCTGCAAACCCAGAAAATTTAAAGGCTGGAAATAAACATAAAATTTCCAGACTTAAAACATTGTTGTAACTTTAATCTTTTATGGACAGAAAGTAAACAAAACGCACGCCATTCAACACACAGTACTCAAAAAAATTTGGCCAATGGCCCTGGAAAAACCCACAAGGGGAAAACCAGTCAAAGAGAGAAAGATTTTTATTATTGCTTCTAGGAAAAAATCAAACAATCCTTTTACAGTCAAAATACAACTTATCTCAACCCACAAGGCTGCCTCATTTTTCGTGCAAATGTTGTCTTGATTTCTGTGCAAGTTTCTTCTCGAAAAATGTGTCAAAATAACAGCAAATATCAGTCCTCAATTTCTATGCCTGAGAGCTTAAATGTTGCCCTCGAAAACTGTGCCAAAACAGTCACAAAACCGTATTGTACGAACGGTATTAAATGCAACCGTACAACCTCGAAAATTGTGCTTGAAAAAAATTAAAATCAACATGCTGCCTCGAAAATGGTGCTTGTCCTTTACCTCGAAAACTGTGCTCGAGTTTGCCCTCGAAAACTGTGCTCAAATATGTATTGTACAGACAGCATTAAATGCAGTCGTACTCTTCTGTAAATATGTGCCTGCAATAAATGAAGGTCGTACTCCTTGATTTATGTGCCTGCAATAAACAAAGGCCATACTCCTCGATTTCTATGCACAGCAATAACTGTTGTCTCGATTTTTGTGCCCACTCCAAATTTCTTCAATTGGGTGCCTCGAAACTCGCGTCTCTCTCTTCTTCTCTCTTCACACTCACTCTTCTCTCAAGAATGAATGAAAATGTCTTTTCCTTGCTTTTTGGTCTAAACCCTAGGTCGGTGAAGAGACATCTAATCCAATGGCTGAGATTAGATTAGATCTAGGGATGAAAATAAATGCTCCATTTAATTCTCATAAAAATTAAATTCCCTCACCCACTTAAATTTATCAACCTTAGACTTTAATCTCTAAAGTCTCCTTAAATGCCCCACTTTAAGTCATTTAATGCAAGGGTCACATTATTCCCACTTTCTAAGTGACTAAGGCTAAAGTCACCTAGGGGAACACTTTCCTAGGTACAAAATCAACAGTTAGAAAGTGGCAACAAGGAAGGTCTTCTAGCATTGCATGTTAGGAAGACATTAAACAGGAAGCCAAGTGTATTTAATTTAATTTTTCATAAGTTTAGACTTAGGAAAATACATTAATAATTCTAATTTGATTTTGACTTAATGGAATCACTTTTATAAAGGGAAAAGTGAAATAAACTTAATTGATGGCTAATCTAATATTGGCCATTGATTTCACCAGAGGATCACATGCATTGATTCATAGTGAGGGTTAGGATTTTCGCTGGGGGGGAGGAGGGCGCTCCCACGCAACATAGCTTTTACCCACTTTGGAGCATTTAGAATCCAAATAGCAAACAACATTTGGAATAAGTGTAAACTTTTCCATAAAAGATTATAAACAATTGCATCGATTTCACCGGAGGATCACATGCATTGATTCATAGTGAGGGTTAGGATTTTCGCTAGAGAGGGCACATACACAAGTGAGATACAGACAGAGAGAAGTCAGACAAAGGAGCACTTACCCAACAGAGTCACCGAGTTGTTGATGTAATTGTAACTTCGGAATGTATTCATCTGCATTTCTTATGTATTGTAACTCGATGTTTATTTCGAGATGTATTGTAATGTATTTGAGTCATGTCATACCCCAATGTTTATTCCGGGAAGTTTCTATAATGAGAAAGTCATGTCAAGTCATTGTGGGTAACCCTCCTATTGGTCAAGGGTTAAAGTCCCCACAGTTGTGGGGCCCTTGGGTTATTAGACTATCCTAGTGAAGTCGACCCTAGGTGAGTCATTGTAAGTCGGTGCAATAGTCCCCACCATTGTGTTACCCTCCTATTGGTCGAAGGAGACAAAGTCCCCACAAGTGGTGGGGCACTAGGGTTATTAGACACTCCTAGAGATGTCGGCTCTAGTAAGTAATTGTTAAGTGAGGCCGACATGTTGGAGTGGGTTCCAAGTGAACGGAAGAATATAAATAGAGAGTGAGAGCCTCTCTATTCATCATACTCATACACACACTCACTCATTGGGGTGCATGAGTAAGAGAGGAGAAGCTCTCTCAGTGTGAGAGAGAGAGACTGCTATTGTCGGGAGATCATCTTATTGTTTTCCGGTTTTACCTTATGCATTGATTCTATCTCTGAGGAAGTTGCAGGGTTTTCTCCTTTATGGTTTCCCCGAGGAAAATTCTTTGTGTCTCTTGTCTCTTTGTGTTGTGCTTGTGTTTTATTGCTGTGCATGTTATTCTCTCCGTTAAAAGATCCTAAGATCATAATGCTAGCTTATATGATAAAACTCTAACATGGTATCAGAACTAACCTGAGAAGAAGACATTATGCAGCTGCAGAAGCTAGGGCTTCTTACTTTTGGGTCTCTCTCCACAATCTATCAGCAAAAGTATGTTAGGCTGACTCTCCATTGAAGGGCGCATCTTTCTGTCGAAGCGGAATTCGATTCCGAGCATTTTCAGTTTTTGATGCGGAAATTAGGGCTTTCTACAAAAGAGGAATTTTTGAGTGAGCCTAGCATAAGATTGTTCTCCTCATCAAAACCGAAGTTTAGAGACCTAGATCAAGAAATTTGGTTGGGTGAAACTCCAGGAAAGTCAAACCCTAGTTTGACCCCGAGCTAGAAAAACCCTAAATACTAAAACTGCTAAGTTTTCGTACATTCGCTATATCCCGAGATTGGCGAAGGCTCAGGAGCTGAAAATTGCAAGGGCTGAAGATAAAATCCTGATATACACTGTGTCCAAAATTTAGCCTCAGATTCGCTATATTCTGGGAGATATGATCCCTCCAATTTAGGGTTCCAGCTTCTTCCAGAATTCATCCCTAAACAGGACACCTAGGGAGAATTGCAATATCTTGGGCTACAGAGGTCCAAATGGAATTCCTGAAGATGTTCCAGAAAGGGCACGGACTGTACTTTCGGTGGTCCAAAGATCAGACTCAGAAGATGAACCAGTGACATGTGGCATGCCGTACAACCTTGTTGTTCTGAACAGTCCTGTAACAGATCACCTTGGGAAAAGGATCATAAATCCCAAATGGTGAAACCAATTCTAATGGAACATGTGGTGTTGGATCAGGGACATGCGAGGTTACCTCGGTGCGAAATTTCAGACACAGAGGAGCACTAATTTCGGAGATATCACAAAAACAGTAACATGCATTTCTGCAGAAGAAATTGGAAAACTAGGGCTTCCTGTTCCTGGAGCTTCCCTCCACTGTTTTCAGAAAAGGAGTACATTGGACAGCCCCATTTGAAGAGATCTATCTGTCTATCCAATCAGATCTGAAATATTCCAAGTTTTGAAAATTAGGGTTTCTGTGACAAACCCTAGATCAGCCAGCTCCGAAACCAAGACGGACACCTCAAATCGATAAGATCTAATCCTTTACTATTTTCATTTGAGGTTCTCATTTCAAAGTGATCTATCACATCAGCTTGATGATAAGCTTTGTGAAGTTGACAATTTCCAAGCATGGAAGTATTTGATCTCTCTGAAGAAAATGAATTGGACACCTACATGAGTAGAGAGGTTCCAGTTCTAGAGGGAAATGAGGCTCAAAGCCTTACTCAAGAAAAACTTGGTCAAGACCAAGAAGATCGTGGTTGATTCAGTCACTGATCAACTTGTACCACAAGTGTCTTCCCTAAAGACACCGATGAGGTTTGATTCCTTGACCAAGCTATTTGAAGGGAAGAACATAGATCGGAATATGACCTTAAGAAATCAGTTGAAGAATGTGAAGATCCAGAATGCAGAGACCATGCAGTCATACTTTACAAGGGTCTCTCAAATCAAAGAACAACTTGTAGTGGTAAAAAAAAAAGTGAAGAATGCAGCAGTGATGATCCAGATCTAGTGATGATCCAGATCGAGAGATGATCCAGATCCAGTGATGATGATCCAGATCCAGTGATGATCTAGATACAGTGATGATGATCCAGATCGAGTGATGATCTAGATCCAGATGAAGATGACTTGAAGATGAAGATGACGAGAAGTTAATGATGATTCAGATGATACAGAGAAGAAGACTTGTGCTAATAAATTGTGTCGAGAGAATACCTTCCTAGTTAAGAGGGAGTGTTGATGTAATTGTAACTTTGGAATGTATTCATCCGTATTTCTTATGTATTGTAACCCAATGTTTATTCCGAGATGTATTGTAATGTATTCGAATCATGTCATACCCCGATGTTTATTCCGGGAAGTTTCTATAATGAGATAGTCATGTCAAGTCATTGTGGGTAACCCTCCTATTGGTCAACGGTTAAAGTCCCCACAGTTGTGGGGCCCTTGGGTTATTAGACTATCCTAGTGAAGTCGACCCTAGGTGAGTCATTGTAAGTCGGGGCAATAGTCCCCACCATTGTGTTACCCTCTTATTGGTCGGAGGAGGCAAAGTCCCCACAAGTGGTAGGGCACCAAGGTTATTAGACACTCCTAGAGATGTCGGCTCTAGTAAGTAATTGTTAAGTGAGGCCGACATGTTGGAGTGGGTTCCAAGTGAATGGAAGAATATAAATAGAGTGAGAGCCTCTCTATTTATCATACTCATACACACACTCACTCATTGGGGCGCATGAGTAAGAGAGGAGAAGCTCTCTCAGTCTGAGAGAGAGAGACTGTTGCTGTCGAGAGATCATCTTACTGTTTTCCGGTTTTACCTTTTGTGTTGATTCTATCTCTAAGGAAGTTGCGGGGTTTTCTCCTTTATGGTTTCCCCGAGGAAAATTCTTTGTGTCTCTTGTCTCTTGTGTTGTGCTTGTGTTTTATTGCTGTGCATGTCATTCTCTCAGTTAAAAGATCCTAAGATCATAATGCTAGCTTGAATGTTGAAAATCTAACACGAGCTTCCAGGCTGAGCTAGAGGTCATACAAGATAACGCATAGGGTAGTCGTACCGTTCGGCAGGGGTAGCTGTGCAACCGTACGAAATCTGTACAAGCTGACGTCAGGACCGTACAGATCCGTATAGTTGCGCAGAGGAGGTCGTACAGATGCGCTAGGGGTGTACTAGGTTGTTGGATTTGTCCATTGTTTCTGCAGAGGTTCATTTCGCAAGGTTGGGTGATTTATCTGTTGGTTGTAAAAGTTCCATATCTTAATACAAATTTCATATCTGACTGTTGCATTGGTTTTCCCATCTTGGGGTTTTTTCTGGGGGTTTCCATACTCAAAATACTGTGTCTATATTTTATGTGATGTTGTGAATGTTTCTCAGTATTTACTTTCCACTGCAATACTAGTAAAAGAAATTCATGTGTCGTTTCCAATAACAAATTAAATATACTGTCTAGCGCTAGTTGAATTTTAAGAGAAAATTTACTATTATGTGGATATTTGCCATCCTTGTGACTGCCTCTGCATGTTTGGACTCTCTGGAAGGTGCCACTGCCTGCTTGAGAGGGTTGCTGCCTATGTGGACTGTTTAAGGGCTGTTGTTCACTGGTTTTTGATTGCCCTCCACTGCAGAGGTTCCTTTGTAGGTTGTTGTCCATTCTAGGGTCTGTCCTGTAGGTGCCATGAGTTGTTGAAGTTTTTTTGTGGCTTGCACTGAGGCCTGTTATGAGACCACAGCCTGCTAGTTGAGGTCTGATTGGAGGCAGCGTAGAGTCCACTTGTCTAGCATTGACTAGAAGAGAACTTGCTTGGACTTGAAGCATTTTTTGGTTGTGCCTCAGTATATGGTTTGGGACTGTTTAACTGGGCCGTGCCCTCTCTAATTTATTGTACCTACTACTGTACCTATCACATCCTATTCTCCAGTACTTTATCTCTCTCTCTCTCAGGTATGTGCATACCCTATCCAGTGATGATCCAGATCGAGAGATGATCCAGATCCAGTGATGATGATCCAGATCCAGTGATGATCTAGATACAGTGATGATGATCCAGATCGAGTGATGATCTAGATCCAGATGAAGATGACCTAAAGATGAAGATGACTTGAAGATGAAGATGACGAGAAGTTAACGATGATTCAGATGATACAGAGAAGAAGACTCGTGCTAATAAATTGTGTCGAGAGAATACCTTCCTAGTTAAGAGGGAGTGTTGATGTAATTGTAACTTCGGAATGTATTCATCCGTATTTCTTATGTATTGTAACCCGATGTTTATTCCGGGATGTATTGTAATGTATTTGAGTCATGTCATACCCCGATGTTTATTCCGGGAAGTTTCTATAATGAGAAAGTCATGTCAAGTCATTGTGGGTAACCCTCCTATTGGTCAACTGTTAAAGTCCCCACAGTTGTGGGGCCCTTGGGTTATTAGACTATCCTAGTGAAGTCGACCCTAGGTGAGTCATTGTAAGTCGGGGCAATAGTCCCCACCATTGTGTTACCCTCCTATTGGTCAGAGGAGGCAAAGTCCCCACAAGTGGTGGGGCACTAGGGTTATTAGACACTCCTAGAGATGTCAGCTCTAGTAAGTAATTGTTAAGTGAGGCTAACATGTTGGAGTGGGTTCCAAGTGAACGGAAGAATATAAATAGAGAGTGAGAGCCTCTCTATTTATCATACTCATACACACACTCACTCATTGGGGCGCATGAGTAAGAGAGGAGAAGCTCTCTCAGTGTGAGAGAGAGACTGTTGCTGTCGAGAGATCATCTTACTGTTTTCCGGTTTTACCTTTTGTGCTGATTCTATCTCTAAGGAAGTTGCGGGGTTTTCTCCTTTATGGTTTCCCCGAGGAAAATTCTTTGTATCTCTTGTCTCTTGTGTTGTGCTTGTGTTTTATTGCTGTGCATGTCATTCTCTCAGTTAAAAGATCCTAAGATCATAATGCTAGCTTGAATGTTGAAAATCTAACACGAGCTTCCAAGCTGAGCTAGAGGTCATACAGGATAACGCATAGGGTAGTCGTACCGTTCGGCAGGGGCAGCAGTGCAACCGTACGAAATCTGTACAAGCTGACGTCAGGACCGTACAGATCCGTATAGTTGCGCAGAGGAGGTCGTACAGATGCGCTAGGGGTGTACTAGGTTGTTGGATTTGTCCATTGTTTCTGCAGAGGTTCATTTTGCAAGGTTGGGTGATTTATCTGTTGGTTGTAAAAGTTCCATATCTTAATACAAATTTCATATCTGACTGTTGCATTGGTTTTCCCATCTTGGGGTTTTTTCTGGGGGTTTCCATACTCAAAATACTGTGTCTATATTTTATGTGATGTTGTGAATGTTTCTCAGTATTTACTTTCCACTGCAATACTAGTAAAAGAAATTCATGTGTCGTTTCCAATAACAAGTTAAATATACTGTCTAGCGCTAGTTGAATTTTAAAAGAAAATTTACTATTCTGTGGATATTTGCCATCCTTGTGACTGCCTCTGCATGTTTGGACTCTCTGGAGGATCCCACTGCCTGCTTGAGAGGGCTGCTGCCTATGTGGACTGTTTAAGGGCTGCTGTTCACTGGTTTTTGATTGCCCTCCACTGCAGAGGTTCCTTTGTAGGTTGTTGTCCATTCTAGGGTCTGTCCTGTAGGTGCCATGAGTTGTTGAAGTTTTTTTGTGGCTTGCACTGAGGCCTGTTATGAGACCACAGCCTGCTAGTTGAGGTCTGATTGGAGGCAGCGTAGAGTCCACTTGTCTAGCATTGACTAGAAGAGAACTTGCTTGGACTTGAAGCATTTTTTGGCTGTGCCTCAGTATATGGTTTGGGACTGTTTAACTGGGCCGTGCCCTCTCTAATTTATTGTACATACTGCTGTACCTATCACATCCTATTCTCCAGTACTTTATCTCTCTCTCTCTCAGGTATGTGCATACCCTCTCAGGGTAAAGGTCAGTTTGTGTTAAATGTATTGACTTGCCTCTAAGAGGCAAGGTCTGATCTGAAAGTAACTCTAAAGTATAAGGAAGGTTCTCTACCCTAATCATATTTATCAGATCTGATTTTGTAAATTAGATTTTATTATTACTGCTGCTGTCCTGAAATTTGTGATTTTATTTCAGTACTGTTTTTTGTAATTTAAATTTGAGTTAAAGTACAATTTCTGCATTATTTTAATTTTTTGTTTCAAAACCCTAACTTTTAACACTTATCTGGAAATTGTTGGAGGTGCTCTAGAAGGGCTCTTCCCCTTTGGGACGATAATTTGTCCCGAAGAAGTTGAGATGTTGAGTCAGAGTGACAGCATCTCAACCATCTCATATGCTTGCCATTCCCTAGCAGTTAAGGCCTACTAGTTTGAACAGTAACACTACCCTATGTTAGTAATGTGCAAAAATTAGCCCAAGGGGTTAGCTCAACTAGTTGCCACCATAGTAACATAATTTGGCCATATTGCACTTTCCTGTACGGAAATTCGGAGGCAGTTCGAAAATTGCCGAATATTCGGCATAATACAAATACGGTAAATTTCCCTACATTTTTTTGCACATATTATAAAATAAGAACTATTTGAATTTTATTGTTTTATTTTTAATTTTGTTCATACTCCGTTCATAATTAGTTTTAGATTTTAAAGCTTTAAAATTTATAATATATATTTTGTTTTATACTTTAATTATAAATATCAAATATTAAATTAGATTTAATTTTGGTTTATTTTGTAATATAAATTTTAGTAACTAGTTATAATATTAGATTTCAGTTAGAGTAATATTTTTTGAAATGTATTATTAAAAAAAAAAATTATTGTTTGATAAGCCATTTTTGGCATTTTAATTATTTTGATATTTTTAGAATTTAATTTATAAATATAATATTAGATAAATTCTCCTCCCTCTTGGAGACTATATAGAAGTTTTAATGTTTTCTTTGATTTTTGTGACAGGAAGTATAAAATATAGATTGTATTTGACAAGAAAAATAGCCCATGACAAGTCTTTTGCCTGTCAAATTCCAACACTACTTGCAAATATTGAATGGTTTATGTATATTTAAAAAAAAAATAACTTTGAAAAATAATTTTTTTAAATCTACAAGCAACCTACTCCCGTATTTTTTTTGTACTTGATTTTTTTGTTACGTATTTTTTCTGTATCAAATCGTATTCGAATCCGTATTCGTACTCAAATTATGCTACTATGGTTGTCACCAATGTTGCTGGGCATTTAGCTAGTTCCTTGCCAGCAGGTGCCCAGTTCAAAGCCCCTTGGGTGTGGCAAACTAGTGTAACTGTGTATGCTGACATGATTACTAGGGATTCCATCCATAAACGTGGTGAAGCATTCCTTAGATTCCCCGAAAGGTCTTCCTTCGGAAAAAAAAAGGAATATGCACAAACTACCCTTAAATTTGAAAAGAAAATGTAAATTGCCAAGGACATTCTGATTTAGATATAATGATCAAAGGTACAATAAAGACAAGAAATCCAAATAACAATCCCAAGCTCAAATAGGAACATTTTTTGCAAGCAGGGTAAAGGAACAACAGCTGGACTCCACGCACAGAAACAGACCTTGCATTTCATCCTTTGCTGCCTCACCATCTGCTCTGTTCATAAAAGCAACAAAACCACAGTTCCGTTGCCTCCTTCGCTCTTCATCTGTTCTTGGCCACATTATTTTAACACTGGCAATAGGACCAAACCGACCGAATGTTCGCAGGAGAAAATTCTCATCCACCTAACATTATCCAATAACAAATAAAATCAACTTAGCAATGTCTTAAATGCAATGTTTTACATCTAACTCCTCCAAACACAAAAATCTAGACCTACCACAACAAAAATGCCTACCTGAGGTGACAGATTTCCTACATAAAGATTAGTTGTCTGAGGATCCCCATCGTCAAACGATCCAATCAACCTTCCACTTGGATCAAACTCATCTGGTAGCTCATCAAACCGACTTACCGGCTGCATAGCAACAATAAAATATTTGTACTAACTGACAAAAATGATGTGTACTCCTTATTAATCAAAAACACATTCATGATATGAAACCCATGTTCAGTGAAATTATAGCTTACAACCAACACTTGATTTCCCTTGTGTTGTTTAGATGTGTTTTCTTAATTCAACATAAAATAGTGAAGCCTTGTAAATTTTCAATCATAATACTAACAATTTAGTTTGGAAACTTAGGCCTTGGACAGTTTTTAACAGATAACAGAAGTGTACTAAACCTCAATGCAATCACTTCTGCACCTAATTTTCTTTGGCATAAACAAGACATCTCATAAACTCAAATTCAGAGGCTCACATATCTCAAAATGCAAAAGAAAATAACTCAAATACGAGAGTATAAACCAACTTAACAACAATATATACCATCATGCTTTCATTTTGCCTTCCATCTCGCCAGTGTTCACGCTCTTGATTCCGTTTTTCCCTCATCTCTTGTTCTAGCTTTAATTCTTCCATGAAATTATCTATATTACGGGTTTTCTGCTTTTCTCGCTCCTTTGGTTTCTCCTCCTCTTTCTGCAGTCACATAATTTGAAGTATAACACAAATTCATTACCATATCATGCAATATTAGTTACCTTATCAAAAAAAACACAAAAAGTCTGCTGAAAAATGAGAACACTTTGATTGAATCCAAGGATACAATTCACCAGGCATTTAGCTATTCAAATGAACCTCATTTTTCCATTGCAAAATAACACAAAATAATACTAGAGGTTGATTTTTTTTCTTATTGGGAGGGTTGGAATGGGGGCTGGAGGGTAATATGTAGGGCCACAAGAGATTAGTTATAGGAGAAGAGGGTTGGATTGGTTAGTGCATGAACTGTTTAGGCTAGCGAGAATTTTGTTAATATTTTTCAACATGCAGCATTTTAAAAATATTATGATATTTTATCAGTATCCACATAGAACATCTCCAAATGTAAACTTCTCCCTATCCCAAGGCGTAGGCTCACTCTAAATAGATCATTTTCATAGGTTGTACTTTTTCTCAGAATAAATATTTAGCAAGAAATCACATTTTTAAATATTTGCGCTCCCAGTATATATTTCATAAGGCATGCTCACTGCAGAATAGTGCTACTAATTTTGTAACCCTATATAGCATGATAGGTAATCACCTTTTTTGCTTCATCCTTTTCTTTATTGACTGTAGCTGCCATCGCAGGAGGTATAAATGATGGTACATATCTGGAAAAGCTCAAATTACAAAAGATTATCAATAGCCCTGAATATTTATATTTATTAAAAACACTATGTTCAAAATAAAAGCTTTAGAAATATACAGCATAAGATATTCATACTCTATGTAATTAGAAGAAAACTAGTTCAAAATAGTAAAAATTCTATGTATATGGAAAAGTTCATACTACAAAAGATTATCAATAGCCCCGCATATTTATTAAAAACACTATATTCAAAAAAATACTCTTAAAAAATATACAGCATAAAACATGCATACTCAAAATGGTTAGAAGAAAATTGGTTCACCATTAAAAACCAACTTCTCCAAAGAACACTGAAATCCCCAGGGGGGGCAATATAGTCAAACAGCTGAAACAGGCAGGAAACTGTTCACTCAACTTAGACACTGCCACACAAAGATGACTCCCAGCAGATGAATATGTATATATATATATTAACAGTGAACACAAAAGTATGGTAAAAAGCACAGCATTTCAAAGATTAAAAGTAGAGCGGTGGAATTTCTTTTAAATCAAAAACATAAAGGAATTCTTGGAATTCCAAAAGATGTATATTAATATTAATTACACAGTCGAGTGCAAAATTTGATCCAAATAGACCACATGTTTTCTGAAATCCATGACCATGGTACAAAATTAACTGCAAAGAGGTCACATTACTTATGCCCACTATGAGGGTCCTGTTCCACATTATTGTCAGAAACATACAATAAAAACTCTTTCTAAATCCTCATAACACTCTCCTCAAATGCCTGTGATCCCCCATTTGACATGTACTCTCCTCCAGATTTATTTTCAGTGGAGGCAAGTCAGGTTACTATTAACTTCTCTCATGGGGGACTAACAAGTTTTGGTCTAGGCCCAAAGATGACCTTTTATTTCAAGTATTTCATGCAGAGACAGCCTTATTGTCAGACCTATGTACATGTGCCGACACTAGATGCATGGCCTCAAGATTCCCCTTCATCCATTCAGGGTTGGCTCCAAATAGACCACATTATTCTGAAATCCATAACCATGGTACAAAAGTAACTTTAAAGAGGCCACATTACTTCTCCTCACTACTAGGGTCATGTTTACCCACATTATTGTAAAAAATACACATCAAAATAATTCTTAATCCTCATAACGGTCTCCTTGAAAGCCTGTAATTACCCATTTGAAATGTACTCTCCTCCAGATTCCTTTTCAATGGAGGCAAGTCAGGTTACTATTAGCTTCTCTCATCAGGGACAAACAGGGTTTAGTCCTGGCCACAAGATGGCCTTTTATTTCGAGCATTTCATGTAGTTGGGAGATGACCTATGTACATGGAACAACACTAGATGCACAGCCTCAAGATTCCCCTTTGTCCATTCAGGGTTGGCTCCCATTAGCTCTTGGTTGAGATGTATCACCACATCCCGCACCCTGATAGAACTTGTCGGTTATGTCACTTGCAGGTAACCATGACAGTGAAGCATCTCATTTTCAGATATCCCATTTACTATGAGATTAGAGAGAGGTTTTACTACCTGTACCAGGATACCTCTCCACATTTTTTTCCTATGCTGACCAGAGAAGCCCTAGCTCTTTTCATGAGGGAGGTTTATGGAAACAGATCCCAACTCTACACGGACCTTCACAGTCAGACCGTCAGGATGATCACCACTTTCTTCCCTTTTGTTCTGCCCCCAGAGGTAACACATGACAAGCAAAGACCCACACCACTTCAGATACCAATTCAGGGAGATCTTGATTCAACTCTCTACCCCACACCTGGGTTGACCTATCACAAGACTTTTAAGGAGCCCTCGTTCTAGACCACAATGCAGATACCACTAGACCAGCAAACAAACCATGTCCAAGAGGTTGCCAGGCTCAACTCTTTCAGCACAGAGTATTATTCCCCAAGCCCAATCAAGCAATCAGTGTTCCATTCAGAGATTCTTTCCCTCAACCTGAGAAGTTAGAAGTGAGACACCTCTTCCATACAAAGCTAGGCTGCCTCGCGGGGCAGCCACCAATCGAGTCAGGAGCCCCACAGTGCAGACGACGACAAAGGCAGAGCATGGCAACTATGAAGAGCTAATGGAGCAGGAAAAGAGGCAGTTGCAGACTACTCTGTGTTGGTCGCAGAGGTGATCTGAGTGGAATATTACCACTAGGAAAATCACGGCTGAGTTGGGAATCAGCAAACTAAGACTGCTCACAGAAAAGAGCAGATGCAGAGGTTTGACGGCTCTGGCGTAAGGAAAAGGAGCTGCCAGGAAATTTGTGCAACCACATAAGAATAAGTCCCCATAGCCGCCAGAGGTAAAATTCGAATAGGGCAAAGGCCCTAGGCAGCTGCAATTTTTCTAGGGCAATCGAGCAAAACCCGGGCAAGGGGCAAGAGTACTCTTAAAGGCTGTGGGAAGCCCATGTGTGTTTGGGAAGCAGTAAAACAAACTGAGCAGGGCCAAGGAGAGAACAAAAGTTGCAGAGTTTGCAAATACAGCTTCCAGTTTGAGGTATGAGGACAGGTTGGAGGGGATCTCCAACTACCTCCAATGCAAGGTGAGGATGGGTGTTATCCTCAAGTAAAACCGAATTTGGAAATTTGTGAATCCTGTAGTGAAGATGCCTAAAAATCCTAAAGATCTAGATGCTCATGAGGTGTGTGAGGCAAAGACACAATGGATACTCCTAGAAAGAGTGAAGGACCGCCTAATTCGACATATGGCTGAGAAGAAGACAGCTAAGGAAATGTGGGATACACTCACCGACTTGTATGAAAGCAAAAATGAGAACAAGAAGATGACCCTACGAGACAAGCTCCATAGTACTAGGATGGCCAAGGGAAAGAGTGTAGCCTTCTATCTCCCCAGGGTTACATAGGTGAAGTATGAGTTGGCAGTTGTAGGGGAGACGATTCTAGACTTGGAGTTGGCGTGCATAGCCTTGAAAGACTTCACCAAAGCGTGGGACGTGTTCATGAAGTGTGTTGTTGGCAAAGAGAAGCTCCCGGATTAGAGCATGTTGTGAGATGACTTTACGCAGGAGGATATTGGAGAGGGGTCTCAAAGTAGAGATCAGGAGAAGGGAGACAAAGAAGAGAACCTTACCTTAGCATCCCAGAGCAAGCAAACGTCAAAGAAAGGCTCTTCTGAAAATATCCTTGAGGACAGCAAGAAGAAGGACACCAGTAAGGTAAAATGCTTTGTGCGTAATGAATTGGGACATTATGCAAGACAGTGCCCTACTAAGAAGAAGGGCAAAGGGAAGGAGGTAGTTGCTACAGCCGAGATGGATGGCTTTGCAACTAAGTTCGAGGATGAGTTCTCTCTCTTTGCACTAGTGATTGAGAGAGAGCACGAAGTTTCTCTAAGTAGGCCTACATGGTATGAGATGTCACTTTTAAAAGGTTCTTCAGATTCGGGAGGAACCGCAGAGTATGATCATGGAGGAGGATCTTCCAAAAGAACCTTCCTCGGTAAGAGGGGGTGCTAGTTTTGGTAGCTCAGTAGGTATTTATACGTTGGGGGTGTCTAGCAACGTAAAAGGGGTTGACTTTATCTCTCTAGATAGTCTTCTAATAGTTTCTTTCATAATACTTTATTATCAATTGTATTGAAGGGTATATGGTATTATGTGGCCCATGGTACTAGGTGTCCCATGGTATTGACTTAAAGTGATGTTATAAAAGAAGCTATTGTGAGATGTATATTCACCAAGTGAGGAGTGAGTGATATCTCTTATAGTGGTCAAAGGTCAAGATTGAGTCATTTATCTTGAGTGGACAAGGGTGACTCATAACTCTTGTGAGTGACAAAAGTGAATCATATAGTCTGTCGAAGTTTGTCTTTTATGTTGAGGGGTTTGGGCACAATGAGAGTCAGTTGTTTGAGTTCCAGTGAGCCATATCCAGAGGACTAATGTTCTAAGTGTTGATTAACAAACCTGCAATAAAAGATAAACTACCGGTTGGTTTTCCCCTCTTGGGGTTTCCAAGGTACATCTTGTGTGTTGTGGTCTTCTTTGTTAATGGATGTTTATCAGTGTGTGTTGCATTTATCTTTTATGGGTTAATTAAGTAAAAGATCGAAAGTGTAATTATGTTCTGGTAAGCTAGAATTTTCACCCAAATCACTACATTCCACACCTCGAGAGGACTTGTCAACTATGTCACTTACAAGAGATCAAATCGATGGAGGATCCCATCTTCAAATGTGCCATCTATCATGAGATCATAAGGCAATTGCATCCAGTGCCTCTACTAGGACTTGAGAGGCTCCCTCTCCACCTTCTTCCGCTATCCAATCCAAATATGCCTAGCTCTTTTCATGAGAGAGGAGTTGGTGCATACATCTCAAAACTTACAAGGTCCTTGGATACATCCCATCAAAAGGATCACCTCCTTCCCATTGTCATGTTCACAAGTAGCAACAAACTACATGCTAAGGCCCAAACTTCTTCTCAATCTACTAGACTCTTGTCATTGCTAGATTTCAAAGCACCTCTAGGTTACTTTAGTAAACCTATTTCTCCTGATCGCCTTCCCCACTTTCTAGTACTCTTTAAACACTCCAAGTCACCTCCTAGCATCTAAACAAAAGTACAGGATTGTGGTATTATCAAGGACCTTGAAGATTGCTATCGATTCTAGAGAAGTACAAGTTTGTGGTATTATCAAGGACCTTGAAGTTTGTTATGGATTCTAGAGAAGTACAAGTTTGTGGTATTATCAAGGACCTTGAAGTTTGCTAACATCAGTGCCCAGAAAAAACATTGATTATGGATGTCGTTGTGATAGATTGCACCACGAAGTGGGGCATGCTTCGTTCAAGGAGATGGGCAGTTGATGTTGGTGGTAGTATCCATATGGATTTATCCTATGCGGATATCCCAGCCAACTCGAGGCATAAAGTGAGATTATTCCGAGAACATAAATGTTGCACCATGTTGATAATCCACAACAATTGGACAATGAAACGTTATATCCAAATATTGAAGAGCCTAAATTAAGAACTTATGTGGTTATCAACAATTAAAAAGAACTTCTTACTTCGTCACCAAGTGGATTAGACAATGGATTATGGACCATGCAATTTGATGGAGCACAATCTAGAGTGGGAGTTGGAGCTGGGGTCATCACTATTTCCCCCTCAAGTATTGTTTCTTTATATTCTTTCCATTTGCAATTTAACAGTCTTAACAATGTAGCCAAGTTTGAGGCTTTGTTGTTAGGGATTAGACAAGCAAGGAAGATGGGAATCAAGTTGTTAAAGGTTGAAGTAGATTCTAAGCTTATAGTAAACCAAGTGAGAGGATTATGCGAAGGAAAGAACCCTTGATTGAAAAGATGTAGAGAAGAAGTGTGGGATGGTATTGGGTGCTTTGATGCATTCAATATCATTTCCATTCTAAGAACATCGAACACACTTGTCGACTCCATGGAAACCTCAGCAATAGCTTTTCATCCATCAATTCCCAATCCACATGCAAGGTATATGGTTGAAATAAATGTTTAGACCCTCGATTCCTTGTAACATTGGACCATGGCAGATTTTTGAAGATGAACGAATGATTTTCAATTGTCTTAATTGCATTAACTAGTTTTTTGGTCAGGTAGTCGACGAAATACGAGATGGTGATGATGTCCCATTAATCCAACTCAAATCCAACAGGATTCCTAAAGGTTCAATTCCTCTAGAAACATTATTTGATAAATCTGATATATTTGTTAGAACTAATAAACCTTGTGTAGATCAATAAGTAAGAGGTAAATGTGGGTTTTGAAGAGTCTCCAAGAATTATCAAAATTAGACGAGATTATACCCCACAAGAAAGACGAAAGATAGAGGCATTAGTGTGGGAATACCGATATGTTTTTGCATGGTCTTACGATGAGTTGAAGACTTATGATCCAAAGATTATCAAGTATGCTATCCCATTAAAGGAAGATGCTAAACTATTCAGACAAAGGCAAAGGTATATGAACCCAAAGGTAAGCCCAATAATTCGAAGAGAATAACAAAAATTGTTGGAAGCCCAAATCATCATACCTATTAGATATTCAAGTTGGATGGTAACTGTGGTTTCATTAAGGAAAAAGAATGGATAGATACACATTTGTATCGATTTCCCTATTCTCAATATTGTTTCTTTAAAAGACAACTACCCACTTCCTAGCATGGAGCATGTTCTTCAATCAATTACACGATATGGTATGATATCTATTCTAGATGGTTTCTCAAGTTAGAACCAGGTATTGGTTGCCAAAGAAGAGAGGTATAAAACTACTTTCACAACCCCATGGGGAACATACGCCTATGTCTGCATGCCATTTGAGCTTATGAATGTTGGAGCTACTTTCCAATGCACTATGCATTTTGCATTTTATGATTATATTTTCAAATTCATAATACTTTATCAAGATGACATTACTGCATTTTCCAAAAATCAAAATGATCGAAAGATAATGCTTCGAGAACCAATTTTAGGACATCTCATCCAAGCTCTATCTCATGGAGGCAATTATTGGGCCCATTATTCTCTATGCCTCTAAGATTTGGAAACCTTGGTATAGATAGACTGGGCTTAAACAAAGAGAGTTCAAACCTTGCTTCTTAGGTGCATCATTCCTCGCATACTGCTCCACAACCCATTATTTAGGCAAAGTTTGGCATCCACCCCTTTCGCCTTGAGGTCATCTTTCATTTGGTCTCTTTCCTTCACAGTGTCAAATCTTTCAAAAACTCCTCCACTGGGAGAGAGAGGTACCCCTACGTTGCCCTTTGCTCCTTGGAGGCTCTCACCTCAGATCACCCCATAAGCCGCACACGTGGTTGGTTCTTAGAGGCATCTCAGCTTCTCCAATCGATGACCATCTTTCCAGAGCGCCTTCCCTTATTCAAATTCTCCCTAGATGTGCCAAGCCATCTCTTGTCGCCTAGACAAGTACTAAATCAACCCATCAGAGAAGATATCTACATATTGTACATTCAAGTTATTTGGACTTCACCTCCAACGAGCTTGGGCCCAAAGATTATTTTCTACCTTGAGCACTTCTTAGAGTTGCACGATGGCATTATCGTCGACCCCCCATACACACGGAAACATTGGATGCACTGACTTAGGATTCCCTTTCAAAATATTAAGGTCATTTCTCATCGACTCTGAGTGGAGACTGACCACAATCTAATACTATCTGCCAGGTGTGCCACCTACAAAAGCCAGAGGCATAAATGCACTATGAGATCAAAGGACGATATTGCTGACTCTATAGTGACCCAAGGGGATCCCTCTCTACCTTTTTCTAATATTAAGATCAGAGATACTTTGCCCTCTTCATCAAGGGAATTTTCAACCACAAGTCCCATCTCCTACACACCTCGCCCCTCCTTGAGAGGTCCAATACGATCACCTCCTATTTAAGTGTTAATCCATTAGATCAAAGCAACAAGCGATGAGCAAAGTTCTTAAGTACCTCGAAATAGAGTGGTGAGACCCCAAGTCTTCCCTCAGCCTCCCCCTCTGTGAGATCAATTGCTTTTATCAAGACTGGTTCGGAGTTTCCAAACTATACCCTAGCCCACTCATTCTTAGAGGGATAGAGGGATCAGGCACAACCAAATCTAGAGCAGGGCGCTCCTCGCCCCCCATATTTCCTCCCAAGCCCAGCAGGGTAGCCAGCGATCTTTCCAATGTTTCTTTCCTTTGACCTCAAATGTTAGGAGTATCCCTCGCTCCTACATCCCCTCCAGGATCATAAAGTCGGACATTCTAACGACTCTGGAGAGCCCTAACAGCAACAACGAGCAATTGCCTCATTCACCTCCCTCGTCCTCGACCATCAAGGCTAGGAGATCTTGACATCACTAGATCCATCTTCAGTTGTCCCTCACTCTTCCCCTCTCTGGACAGTTTTGAGTTGTCTGAGTTGTTCAACCTCAAACAAACTCGCTTTGTATCCTACATCTCATACCTTTGACATAGTTTTATACAGGTTTATGAGGTTGTACTACTGCTTGTATCTTTCTTTATCTTAGTTTCAGCACTTTCTAGGAACTGTGTTTGCACTCCCACATTGCACTCATATTGGATGTATCATCTAGTCCCATTGACCTACATTTGTGGTCATTTGTCGGACATTAATAAAATTATCTTATCTTATCTTATCTCTCACTTGCAAAAGGTTTTTGGCAGGTGTAGGTCTATTGGCATATCATTGAAACCCAAAAAAAACATCCAGGCAGTGTTTGAGGGAAAATTGTTGGGACACAACGTTTCAAAAGATGGTGTGCAAATAGATCCTGAAATAGCGAAGGGGACACAAGAAATACCTCTTCCCTAAAACAAAAAAGAAATCCAATTCTTCTTTGGTAGCATCAACTTTGTAAAGTGATTTGTGCCTAATTTTGCAAAAATAGTGAGGCCTATTTCAAAGATGTTTGAAAAGGACCATGATTTGAAGTGGAGTGATGAGGCTAAAAGAGCATTCATTAATATCAAGCAAGCTTTATCTCAATCACCAATACTTGCAAAGCCCAACTATGGTAAGACTTCTCAATTATTTTGATTTGAATCTAATTCTACCATGGATGTTGTCATTTTATAGAAGAACAATGAAGATATGAAACAACCAATAACACTCATGAGTAAAGCTTTCCAAGGGTCTGAATTGAATTAAAAATTAATGGCAAAGCAAGCTTATGCAATAGTGAAGGCTTCCGGTTACCTCTGAGAAAACTTTTGGAATGCTAAAATAATTGCTTACATTCCACCCCCAATGGTCAAGGATATCTTAGTACAAAATGAATGTAGTGGAACAAGAGGGAGATGGATTACCAAAATCCAAGAGTATGACTTGGAGATCAAACCAGCCAAACCAATCAGAGGCCAAGGACTTGCAAAATTGATGGTTGAGAGTAGTCTGGGTGAGATACTAGACATTCAGGCAAAGGAATGGGTAAACTCTCTAACTTATTCATTAGAGCATTGTGATTGGTATTCAAATATTATATTTTATGAAGAATTTATCTTATCTATCTAACCTTAACACAAAAGAGATCTTCATAGCTTCGAGTTGCCAAGTATTGTTTCATGCAGGGTGGTTTAGGATGGAGAAACCCTTGCATGAGTTGCATGCAGGATCATGCAGTGGCCATTTCTCAGCTAAAACCATTGCACACAAGATCATGTGTGTCGAGTACTACTGGCCCACTCTATTTGCAGATGTGCATACATATATAAGAACATATGAGGCTTGTCAAAGACTTGAAGGGAAAAAGAAACTCCCTTCTTTACCTTTAGATCCAGTAATTATACAACCCCCATTTCAGCAATGGGGATTGGACTTCATTGACCAATTTTAGAAAAAAATTAACAATGGTTAGAGATGGATTTTAGTAGCCAGTAACTACTTCAATAGGTGGGTGGAGGCAATTCCTCTGAAGAGTTCATCCAGCAGTAATATTGTCAAGTTTTTGGAGGAGAATATCATTACCAAATTTGGAGTACCAAATAAGATCACAACAGACAATGCTAGTGTTTTTCGGTTCATTGAGATGGTCACCCTTTGTTCCTAATGCAACATTGTGTTGGCCCATTCAGCCAACTATTATCCTCAGGGGAACAGGTTGGCCAAATCTAGTAACAAAAATCTTATCAAAATCATCAAGAAAACAGTGGGTGAAAACAAGCGAGCGTGGGACAATTGCCTCAAGTATGCAAATAGTACTTGTAGAGTGGCTTTCCACTTTGCTATTTGCAGAGTCTTTCCATTCTGTTATTTTACTTTTAGCCCTAGTAATGTATCATTGATTTCTACCATCTTATATCAACAAGTGGTCGTGTCTTGTGATGTTGTGGGTTTTTTCCTTTCATAGCATAGTGGCTTTCCACTTTGTTATTTCTAGGTCAAATGTTGAAGTCCCTTATCTTACATATGTTGAGCCTTTGTGTCTTATCATTAGAGTGAGCGTGGATGAGAGTTTTGCTTGCTCATATTCCAAAGCATTGAGCCATTAGGATGGGTAGATTTGAAGAGACATAAGAGAGTCTCGAGTCATCTTATGTCTTCTCTTCACTACTTATCATTGAGTCTTCTACTTTGAACCAATCATCCTCCTCATCCAGCAATAGGGACATGGTACCATGCATCTTATATCTTCTTGAGTTATCACTTCACACTAAGGGAAGAGTTTCATCATTGCTCTTCTTTTTCAGCAGATCATCCTGCATCGACTTCAACGGATTATCTACAAATGATCCAAAAATAGAGCACCTTGATAGCCTCATCCATGTTTATCTTGCATTCAACAAGGTTGAGCATTATTGGGCCTTGAATGAATGATTCTTGTCATTGTCAAGGGGGCAAACTTCAAAACATCTTTCACACTGTCAAGTTGTGCTCGTACATCAAGACTGATTGACATTATTGGTGGGTTTCCTTTGCACTTGGCAAGTGTTTGCATTATTGGCAACTTCAGCACATCTACCACGGGAAGGAGTGTACATGGCGTTAGTAGGTAGAGAAATTGGATGCGACCCTTTGTTCTTCAATTTGTCAATGGGAGATTTATATTGCTTTGACTCCATTGCCCATTGAACAAGCTTTGGTATCATAGGTCAGCTTACAATAGCATTTTATTCCACACAGATACAAGGGTCTATTGGTATGTTCCTTTAGGGTTTCAAAGAGTATCATTCATAGTTTTCAAAAACAAAGATTTATGGGATTCTCAACATCCTGCGGGGGGGGGATCTCATCCCCTTGAGCCACCATTATTAACACCTCAAATTGCTCTACGTCAATCTAAAAGGTTTAAAGACCAACAAGGTTCCATCAAGCTAGTCATGTTTGTTTATCCATGACATGCATGCTTCGTTGATTAAAATCCTAGATTTTTTAGGAATTCTTCTCCTGTCCAACAAAAATAAAAGAGAATTTTTAATTTAGCAGGAGTGGTTTAAGTCTTGACTGCTTTGGATCTGCTCTACACTATCATGTATATGCCAAAATGATATTTCTTGGATGTCTCTATTTACATAGACAGTTACTTAAACAGAGATAACTTTGGTGACCTTCCTTGCATAGACGTTAGGCAGAGACCTTTGTTTAAACTTTATTTCATAACTAATTGTGAGTGAAATGGGAAATTTCTAAGCCAAAATTGTTGATTGTTTAGAGCACAAATCTAATTTCATGTCTCAAATCATTTTTGTGCAATTATTAACAAAAAATGCATTGAGTTCACAACAAATTACAGAGCGGAAATAACTCAAGAAATCATCACATACCTTTGACACATTGAGATATACCCTAGAAAACCCTAACTAGGGAAAAGCCAACCAACGAATTGATTTTATTAATAATATAAAACCCTCGAGCTCCGTTCATGGGATAATGGCCCACTGAGGAAAATACAATGATAGAAGCTAGCTATCAAACCTCAAGATCAATCTTTCGATGTTGTTGGTTACTAGCCCACAATTGCCCCTTGCTTTGTGCCTCGAACCTTGCCTAGAACACTTAGCTTCAAGTCCTTCTCCAACCCTCTGTGTGACGGTTGTCTCTGTTGTGTCACCTCCTCTCACCTTGGCTAACTTTCATAACATTAAAATATGCAAATACTCAAGGCCAAAACCATGGACTTCCAAATACCATGGGCCCTCTACTTTATATAAAATAATTAAAAAGAACATTCACTTTAATAGTTCACTTTATTAAAGTGAAACTCCTAGGTCTGAGAGGTCTCTTGGACGACTCCTGCATGCCAGATACTTTACCTATGCAAAAGTACTTGTTCGATGCTACAAAAATCAACAATCCCTCTTAGCGAGGAAGGTACTTCTTCAAGAGACACCTAAAATTGGTTCTCCCTCTAACCCTGGCACCCTAATCGCTCACATCATCATGCACACTGAATTCCTCTAACCCTGGCACCCTAATCGCTCACATCATCATGCACACTGAATTCCTCCAACCCTGCTGGTGAGTTGCTCCCTTATTACCCAAAAGACACAGAATCGATGATTCTACATGCAGTACACATCAATGCCAAGAAGTTCAAAAACTTCATCAAAGCCTTGCTCTCCATCATTGTGCTCCTAAGAGTTGTCTCCTACTCCAGAGCATCCATCAATGTCATCTCGTACCAACTAAGTCTCCTATCAAATCCGGAAGAGGCTAACTCCCTCTTCCCCTCTAAAGGTCTACTCCCCATACTAGAAGTCTATGAACTTTGCTCACCCTTCAAATTCCTCTACTCTAACACTAACACTGATCCAACTACAAGCTTGCCCTATAACCTATAAACTTTGTCGTCTTTGACACCAACAATTCTTGTTGAGTCTCTGCCAAATCCTATCGGTTGAATGAGAACTTGTCACCTCTCGAAAGAGAATGCATACCCACTGTCCTACAATGTCGATACTGAGGCCAAGTTCATCCTGAGCTCTGATACATACAACACGCTTGCCACCTCCAGAGATCCTCTTTTGACTCTAGCTGAAACCTAATGGTTCCAACTCCCTTCACAGCACATTTGGCATGAATGCCAAGCTCTACATGTGTTCCTGACAATCTAGTGAACAACTCACATGTCCCCGTCATGTGACGAGCAGCTCCACCATCCACAAACCAAACACTACCAAAACTATGCCAAAAATACAAGAGACTAACAAAAACTCTTTCTCGAACTTCTCAACAAACTCATGAAAACGAGCTTCTACAATTGTTGCTACCTGCTGAGACTTGCTCCTCTTTCTTCCATTTCGGACACTATGAAGCATAGTGGTCACACTTGTTGCATGTAAAGCACTTGAATTTATTCGTGTCCTTCTTCTTCACTCCCTGTGAAAGTTGACCCTATACTATCATTGTTCCTCTTCGCCTGAATAGAAGGAGCAACATTCTCCTCATCCTCCCATTGGCCTCCAGATAGAGAGTCCTCTTGAATCTCCTCTTGGGTGAGATCATCTCATAACCTCTCCCAGTCAGGAAGATTCTCTCATGCAACGATCCCTTTGACGAAGAGTTCCCATGGCTTAGTGAAGCCATTCAAGGCAATCCTCACCAACTTCAGATCTGCCACATTCTCCCCAACTACTCCCAATTTATCACGAATCTGTGTGATCCTAGTGAGATAAGAAGCTACGGTATCAGTCTTGGACATCTTGTTGCTTCTAAGCTTCTCCAACACCACCATCTTCCTATTTTGATTTTTACTCTAATATAAACCTGTTAGAGCATCCCACACTGCCTTAGCCAGTGTCTTCTCAGTTATGTGAGGGATCAAATGATCCTTCACCGCATCCAAGGTAATCCTTCTGGCCTTCACATCCTTCAACTTATGAGCTACCAATTTCTAGTATCTATCAACGCAGTCACCCTTGTGCTTGAAAACTCCCACAGGTTGTTCTCCATGAGAATCAACGTGACCCACGCCTTCCAAGTGTTGTAGTTGGAGGCAAGGCTCCAACCTTTCTTCAAACCTTATTGCAGCAGCCATTTTTAACTTGCTATCATTGCTGCCCACTGCTCGGATCTGCAACTTACTGCTGCTCGATGTTTTTTTTTAATTTCTTATAAATCCCTTGTCAACTAATTTCCTACTCAGAGCAACACTCACTCTAATTACCATGTTGATTTTTAGAGCCCAGATCTGATTTAATGCCTCAAATAATTTGCATGCAATTATTAACAGAAAATACACAATTCACAACAAATCAAGTAGTGAAAATAACTCTGGAAATCATCACATACATTTAACACATTGAGATTTACCCTGGAAAACCCTAAGTGGAGAAAAACCAGCCAACAGACTCTCAAGCTCCCTTCCTGGGACAATGACCCACTGAGGAAAATACAATGACAGAAGCTAGCTATCAAACCTCAAGATCAGTGCTACGATCTTGCTGGTTACTAGTCCAAAATTGCCCCTTGCTTCTGTTGAAATCAGCATCAGTTGGCATTCTCCAAGGTCTGAGGTCATAAGTGACCACCCTGAAGCTAGCCAGGGAGACTTGGAGATTAACCAGTTCTGTGAGTCATGGCAAAAGTCAAAGTGAA
>LPNX010444671.1:344653-360450 GCA_001517045.1 Pseudotsuga menziesii
CAATTCTTGTGCAGATGTGAGATCTTATTTGTGTACTTCTTCTACTGCTGGTTATCATTTCAAGTGTTCATCTATCTGTTGGTTTAAAGATCTAAGTTTTGTTTAAAGAGGAAGAAAAGTAAAAGAACAGTAAACACTTTGCTCGAATATATATATGCTTGAAAAACTAACAGCTTCATTCCTCGAACCCTACCCGACACACTTAGTTGAAACTCCTTCGCCAACCATCTGTTTGACTGTTGTCTCTGTTGTGTCTCCTCCTCTCACCTAGGCTGACTTTTATAACATTACAATATGCAAAGACTTAGGGCCAATACCATGGACTGCCAAATACCATGGGCCCTCTACTTTACATAAAGTAGTTCAAAAAAACATTCACTTTAATAGTTCACTTTATTAAAGTGAAACCCCCAAGTCTGAGAAGTCTCTTGGACGACTCATGCATGCCAGACACTTGGCCTATGCAACAATACCTGTCCAATGCTACAAAAATCAGCAAAAAGAACTATTGCAGTGCATTTTACAGACCCTCTAGGTCAATACACATATGGAAACATAGAGCAGTGATGGCACTTTGATTGTGCAGGTAACTCTTGTATCATTACACAAGTGGATCAAATACAAACACAGGAGAAAATCGTGACCCAACACTTCCAGGCAAAATACAAACCTGATCAAATCAAAAGAATAAACATTTAAATAAATGCTTTGTTCAATTGATCTTGTCTTCACTATCGTGGGAAAGTTAAAAATTATAGTATAGTGACATTCTTCCTCAGGTGATTCTTCAAATATGCAGAGTCTATGAGCGTTTTGATCGCAAATCAATATTGGTTGTTGGTGATCAGAGAACTCTGATTTTTTCAGTTAAAAAGCAAATGTGGGGTAAAGAGCTGGCCATATAACACACAAACAGATCCAGGAACAGAGTCCAGTACTTCATGACTAGAAATTGAGGTAGTGCCTGCATTTCATGCAAAGACACAAACCAATGAAGTCAATTGATTGTTGAAAGGGCCTTTCCAACAATTGTCGTAATAAGAACAACAGTTACAATTATATCATGACATGCTCACTAATTGTAACAATACGACAGCCCCAGTTTGAGTTCCTATGCATGTTTGACATGTATGCTAATTTCAAACTTTAAATCACTTTCCTGAAATAGAGGTACAAATGTTAGCTTACGACTCTAGATGCATGAGTTATCAATCTGTTATATTACATGGAGTTTTGGCTCATACAGATCATGGATCCCATCTCAAATATGCATACGATCTCCTTGTCGAAACAGAGCACAAAGACAACAAGACGTGGAACCATTTTAGTGACCACAGCAAAGCAGAAGTATGCATTTGGACAAGCTTTGTACTCATGCATATGACAATTTTCTTTCAACAAATGCGAAAGTGTTTGCGCCCTCTCTGAAGTGGTAGTTTGAAAACATATGCTGTCAGTTACACCATTCACATGCTTTTGAACAGCAGTGAAAGGATTACTACATTTACTACAGAAGGGCGCCCTTTTTCTTTGAATAACCTGACTCTCCTCTATCAGTCTTAGATCAAGATCGAAGTGACTCGCCTTAGTTAACCCAAGTCTCAAATGCATGCACAAAACTAGGGCACATTAACCTAAAATACTCATAAGCCTATAAAATGGAAATCAAGGCTCATTGTTCAGGTCAGATTTTCGCAGCAGCTGCATACACTTTCTCTCTCATTTTCTCTTAGACTAGCTATTTCTTTGTTTGAGCAAGGATAACTATTGTACTGGTTCTGGACTTGTCCATTGTGGCGCAATCAACCCTTTGGTGAGACTTTAATAAAATAGAGTTGTGTTTTGCTTCAAACTTTCCTTCATGTCGGTATTATGTTCTTATTTTTGTCCATTGTTTAGTAGCTCATAGCCCATTGATGTGGTTAATTTCAACCTTTCAGTTGGATCTCTTCTATTTCCTTCATTTTTCTCATGCTAACCCTGCAGGATCTGTCCTAAGCAGCTTTATTCTATCTTTTTCCTAAAGCTTTTGCAGAGTGTTTCCATGCTGTCCAAAGCATTTTGCTGTTTTTGTGTGCTTTTTTGCAGAAGATCAGGTAAAAATCAGCAGCCCAAAACCTAGGGACTTCCCCCTGAGGTTGGCATGCACCAGCCCGAACAAAGAGGAGGCTTGCCGATGACAATTTGGGGCATTCTCTTCTTGAATTGGAGGGTGAAAAAGTGTGCTAACATGGCGCAAGCAGTTTCAAAATAGTATATTCGGGGTAGTTTTGATAGACTGATCGCAGGCGGTGGCATTGAATGCATTACAGGCAGCTGACAGCTTCATCCAAAATATCAATAAAAGGACCAGATACAACATCACCCCCAGCTTCACGATTTGATAAAAATCCAAAAATAAGTGGTTTATCCACAAAGTTCACCGACGGCCCCAACTTTGTCCCCTCTTGATCCATTGACTCCTTATCACAATAGTGTTTAGAATGCACATGAGAATTTGTGGCCAGGAATCCTGTTAGGAGATGAACAGTTACACAAATGGATAATGGAGAACCAAAGAATTTCCAAGTGCTGTGGCAAAATGAAGATTTTGCATATTTATCCATTTGGTGTTCGAAGGGAATGTCAGTTTTTCACTTAACAGAGTAGTCAAACCCAATCTCTTTGTCCTTGGTAATGTAACTGATACCTAGCATGAACCATAGGATCACCATTTATTACTTCAGTAAAAGCTTTCTTCTTTTCAGTCACATGATCTGGAGGACAGAATGGTGAACCCAAACGGCATTGTCTCACAATCATTCAAAGTCTGTGTGTAACCAGTGAGAAGAGGGCCTCATAGCATGATGCAAACAGGGGCTTTGGTTATATCTTAAACAGTCAAGTCAAAGTTATCAGAAGCAGCAGTGCTACAGACTGCTCCCCAACTCAGTGGTGCCCAAGTAACTGGCTTTGGAAGATCGATCCGATAACGCATCGGAAGACAAAGGAAGATCGATCCGATAACGCGTCGAAAGGGAAAGGAAGATCGATCCAATAACACGTCCGAAGACAAAGGAAGATCGATCCGATAAGGCGTCGGAAGGGAAATGAAGATTGATCCGAAAGGCATCGGGTGAGAAACCTGAATTTTTGCCGATCAGATGGGAAAAGCTGAGTTTCCAGACGCAGATTTTCAGCAGTTTTTCAGTGGAAAAGCTGGATTCCAAAGGGATTTACAAGTGCAGAAAAGGTGAAAAATGGCAGCAATCTTATGCGCCAGATTGCGCGAAAATCAAAGATTTACAAACCCCCTTGACCCCCGTCATCCCCTTGAGACCATCATTCTTGGTGAAAAGAAAATTATGTGTTTTGACAAAGTTGTCAATATAGTATTTTCCAAATGCAAGTAGATAATTATGAACTCATGAGATTGTTATGCAGCTAACAGCTGTGTTTATTAACACATTTTACAGAATTATAGTCACCTGCAAAGGCAACATTCCGCATAGAGCAGTTTCAAAAATTCATTCTTGGTTGGGCCAAGATGAGAATCGACGACATGAATGATGCACCGGACCCCTATGAGTTCGAGGAAGATGTTATGGGAGAAAATG
The DNA here is from genome assembly GCA_001517045.1 of Pseudotsuga menziesii. Lineage (NCBI taxonomy): Eukaryota > Viridiplantae > Streptophyta > Pinopsida > Pinales > Pinaceae > Pseudotsuga > Pseudotsuga menziesii. The sequence continues at coordinate 348,250 of LPNX010444671.1, forward strand.
TCAGAGTTGGAAATAACGAGACAAAGTCCAATGGGAGGAGAAATCAAGAGACTCCCCCAAATATTGCAGCCACCATAAGGAGACTAAGGGTGGAGTTGCAAAGTTGCAGAGAAGACAATGAAAGGATGCTTAAGGCTCAAGAAGATCAAAATCATATAAATCCAACTATACTGCAAAGTTTGACAGACATCTAAGGACAGATAAACTCTGGGCGTCAGACAGATAATCCAGAAAGAAGCAGGAGTAGCGCCAAGGGAGATTCCCGTAAAAGGTCCCATGTCTCCAGGAGGGCTTCCAGGGACAAAAGGAATACTCCAGAATGGCCTACTAGTGGGTCATATGATTCTGAAAAACCTAGTAGGGATTCAAGCTCTCCATCTCGCAGGAATAAGAGGAGGAGATGTTACAAAAACAATTCACGAGATGAATTTAAAAAGGCAAGGCCTCCTACTTTTAATGGTGAGGTCAAAGGTCAAGATTGGTCAAGAAGCTGAGGCTTGGCTTCTTGGGATGAGGAAGTATTTCCAAGTTCAAGACTACTCCGGAAATATGAAAGCAAGGGTAGCTATATTCAATTTGACTGGGAGAGCATCCATATGGTGGAAACACCATAGACAAGTAAAGAAGGTTAATGAAAGAAGAATTGTGTGGAAACAGTTCAAGAAATACTTCAAGCAGAAGTACCTCTCTGACAGGTACTATGATGATAAGATTAAGGAGTTCCATGAGCTGATATTGAGATAACAGACCATGGAAGAGTATGCAAATAAGTTTTTGGAACTATTGAGGTATGTCAAGTACATCAAAGATGAAAAAGTGAAGATCCAACGTTTCCTGAGTGGATTGCCACAGTCTTACAAAGACAGAATTGAGTTTTATGAACCTAGAACTCTTGAAGAAGCAATAAGGAAGGCTAAGTATTGCTATGAGCAAAGCAAAGGTAAACCTGATTATCATAAGACATGGAAGGACAAAAAGAATGAGAAGTTTGACCAAAGGAAGAAAGGTTTCAAACCTTCTAACTTCAGAAATCAGCAGAAGCAACCATCACAAACTGAGAAGCAGCCAGCCAAAGCGATGGGAGAAAAGCCTAGAGATCCACAGCAGAACAGAGAACCTCTCCAATGTTGGAAATGTGGAGGACACCACATGCGCAGGAATTGTCCACTCGAGAATGAGAGTGCAAGGCCAGCTTACAACATTCAAGAAGCAAAAACAGTGGGTCAAGTAGCAAGGGTCGTCCCTAGGATTTATGCAGCACTGGAGGACCGCTAGGCAGATCACCAGTCAACTGTGGTTGAAGTTGCAGGTAAGATTGTTGATCAATCTGTTTCTATTTTGATTGACCCTGGTTCTACTCACAGTTACATTACTCCTAGAGTAGTGGAGATTTGTGCTTTTAAGAAAGTAGAGCATAGAAAATCTTGGTTAGTTCAGCTAGCCACTGGAACTAAGAGAAAGGTTGGTGAAGTGGTAGAGAAATGTACATTGGTCATGAATGGATTGGTCACTTGTGTAGATTTGAATGTTCTGCCACTTGGTTCATATGATGTTCTCATTGGAATGGATTGGTTAGAAGCTCAAAGGGTAAAGCTTGATTGTTATAATAAGGCGTTTGAGTGCTTGGATGAAGAAGGCAACTCAAGGATTGTGAAAGGCATTCCAAAGGTGATTTCTGTGAGGCAGATTTCAGCAATGCAGTTGAAGAACCTCTGTAGGAAAGGTTGCCAATTGTATGCAGCTCATATTTTGGAGGCAACAGAAAATGAAACTCCTAGGTTGGAGGACTTTCATGTGTTGCAAGAATTCATGGATGTGTTTCCTGATGAGATTTCAAGGCTTCCTCCAAAGAGGGACATTGATTTCACAATTGAACTTGTGCCAGGAGCAACACCAGTGTCCAAGACACCCTACAGAATGAGTGCACCATAAATGCTAGAGTTGAAGATGCAACTGCAAGAGTTGTTGGAGAAGAAGTATATCAAGCCGAGTGTGTCTCCTTGGGGAGCACCAGTTCTGTTTGTAAAGAAGAAAGATGGTAGACTCGGATTGTGTATTGATTATAGACAATTGAACAAGGTTACTGTGAAAAACAAATACCCTTTTCCTAGGATTGATGACCTCTTTGATCAAATGAGAGGAGCAAAAGTATTTTCCAAGATTGACTTGAGGTCTAGTTACCACTAAGTGACAATCAAGGATGAAGACATTCATAAGACAGCCTTTAGAACAAGGTATGGACATTATGAGTTTTTAGTGGTACCATTTGGTCTCACAAATGCACCAACTACATTTATGTGCTGTATGAACAGTGTCTTCAGCAGGTATTCGGACAAGTTTGTTCTTGTTTTCCTTGATGACATTCTTATTTATTCTAAGAATGAGGAAGAGCATGAAGAACATTTGAGATTGACATTGCAATTGCTCAAGGAGCATCAGCTGTATGCAAAGCTGAGGAAGTGTGACTTTTATAGAGATACAATTCAATATTTGGGTCACATTATCTCAAAAGATGGTATATCTGTGGACCCTGAAAAGATTGAAGCCATTATGAATTGGCCTACTCCAAGAAATGTGACAGATGTAAGATCTTTTATGGGACTTGCAGGATACTACCGAAGATTCATTGAAGGATTCTCCAAAGTTGCACATGCCATCACTTCTTTGCAAAAGAAGGGGATAAAATTTGAATGGACATCGAGGTGTGAAAAAAGCTTCCAGTCGTTGAAAATTCTTCTCACCAGTGCACCAGTATTGAAAGTTGCAGACCCAGAGAAAGATTTTGTGGTGTGTACCGATGCATGCGGACAAGGGCTAGGAGGAGTCCTTATGCAAAACAAACACGTGATATGTTACGAGTCAAGAAAGCTGAAGGAGCATGAGCAGAACTACGCCACTCATGATCTAGAACTTGCAGCCATAGTACATGCTCTCAAAATGTGGAGGCATTACTTGATGGGAAGAAGATTTGAGTTAAGGACAGACCATTGTGGTTTGAAGTATTTATTTGATCAACCTACTTTAAATGCTAGGCAAGCGAGATGGCTGGAGTTTTTATGTGAGTTTGATTTCGAAATCAAACACATCAAAGGAAAACAGAATAAGGTAGATGATGCACTCAACAGGAAGGTGCAGGAAATGCATGTGTCATCTCTTAGTATTTGCCAATCAAAATTGAGACAGCAGATCGTTAATCATACTGCTGGAGATGAGTTGTATGAGCAGATAAAAGACAAATTGCAGCAGCAAAGTCTTGAGAAGAGGTATGAGGGATATAAATTGGACGAAGATGGACTTCTTACTTATAAGAATAGGATCTACATTCCAAATGTAGCAGATTTGAGGAGAGTTGTTATGGATGAGATCCATCAAGCTCCATATTCTGGCCACCCAAGATATCAAAAGACAATTGCTATAGCTAGAAAGCAGTATTTTTGGCCAAGAATGAAAAAGGACATGGCTAAATATATTTCAAGGTGCATGAACTGTCAGCAGGTAAAGGTTGAGCATCAACACCCAGTAGGTTTGTAGGTTTGTTGTAGCCTTTGCCAGTTCCAGAATGGAAATGGGAAGTTATTTCCATGGATTTTATTACAGGATTACCAATGACTTGGAGACAACATGATTCCATTATGGTTGTGGTAGACAAGTTGACAAAGGCAGTACATTTTATACCGGTTAAGTCTACGCATAAGACTGATGACATTGCAAAGATCTTCATGAAGGAGATTTTCAAATTGCATGGATTTCCTAAGGCAATAGTCTCTGACAGGGATGTCAAGTTCACTTCCAACTTTTGGAAGGGGTTGTTTGCATATTTGGGTACAAAGTTAAACTTCAGCACTGCCTACCATCCTCAGACTTATGGGCAGACAGAGAGAGTGAATCAAATGTTTGAAAACATGCTTCGCATGTATGTGATGGATAAACCAACAAAGTGGGAAGATTATTTACACTTGGTAGAATTTGCTTATAACAATGGACAGCAAGCATCCTTGGGGATGAGTCCATATGAAGCTTTGTATGGAAGGAGGTGTAGGCCACCGGTGACTTAGGATAATCCAGTGAACAAGGTTGTGCTTGGTCTAGAATTGCTCAGGGAGATGGAGCAACAGGTTGTAAAGATTAGGCAAAATCTAAAAGCAGCCCAAGACAGGCAGAAAAGCTATGCAGATAAGCATTGGGTGAACAGAGAGTTCAGTGTTGGGGATCATGTTTACCTCAGAGTGAGGGAAAAGAAGAGTTCCTTGAAACTTGGAAGTTGTGCCAAGTTGTCACCAAGATATTGTGAGCCTTTTGAAGTGCTTGAAAGAATAGGGCCAGTTGCATATAGACTTGCATTGCCTGATAGCACTAAAGCTCATAATGTTTTTCATGTTTCTTTGCTTAAGAAATATGTACATGATCCTAACCATGTGATAAATTGGGATGTGATTCAGGTGGAACCCGAGGAAGAGTTCCAAATCGAGCCAATGCGCATCCTTGATAGGAAGGTCACAATGCTCTGGAACTGAGCCATAGGGCAGGTAAAGGTGCAATGGGAGCACTACGGTCCTGAAAAGGCTATGTGGGAGCTGGAGGATGCCATGCGATTGGCACGTCCGTTTTTGTTCAATTCTGCGGAGCACTGAGGCGATACCAGTGTAGCATTTTGTTCAATTTTGTAAAGCACCGAGGACGGTGCTGTTGAAGGGGGAGGGGAATGTAGCACCCCGGTTTTGACCCTGTTTGCATTAAAAATGTATATGATGTATATGTTGTAATTAATCGTGGTGTGGAGCGAAAGGCAAAAGCCCCACCATCGATTTAATGTTTTATGTTTCGGCGATTAAAATCGTTGCCGATGGTATATCGTGCTATTCGACACATTATCATTTTTTGCATCATGTAAATATGCATTTTAATTAAAACACCCACAACCAACTATGTCTATGCAACATTAAAAGAGATGGGGGCATGATTTTGCTAAGGAATAGGGAGGGAAATTATTAAAACCTTTGGGCCAATGGGGAAAAGCCAAATGTCAAGGGGAGAACACATCAAACCCTCAACTACCCATTTTGTCTTTTTTCCCCAATCATTAAATTCTGCCAGAATGTGGTTGAGTTAGTTATTGCATGGAGTGGGAAGAGTATGTGCACAAATTTGAATTGGGAAGAGGACCCATTTTTGGAAAAACATGTTCTGACTTCCTTGGCAAGAAAAATGCCCAAAAACATATGACATTCTGCCATACACCCACATTTTCCATTTTTACCTCACCATTCTCCTTCACGTTGATATTCTTCATGCAGCTGAAGCTTCCTGTGTGTTCATCCTTCACGTTTTTGCTCATTTTCCTTATCTTGCATGCCCAAGAAATCTGTTTTGGTGTTGTTCAGCAAGTGGGCAAGGAGTATTTTCGTTTTGGGAGTTTATGGCAGTCGTTTTGGCTCCCGTAATGCCATTAACGTCCTCGGAATTCGTGGGAAAAGAAGATTCATGTTTTTGGGTTTAGTGGAGGTTGTTTTTGCCTCGAGATCCCCATAGTCGTTTTCTAAAATCGATTTGCTGAGTTGGGTTTTTGTAGAGGTCGGTTTTTCCTCTATGGAGCAATAAAACGGGTCTGAAATCGTTTCCCTCACCCTAGTAATTTTTCCCCATCTGAAATTCATTTTTGGTTGCCCACGTGTTGTAAATTGCCAGCAAATGCATTTTTGTTGTTATGGGTGTTTTGTTTTGGTCTAAACTGTTATGCACCCGACTTTGGGTCTAAACCAGTTAGGAGTGGAAGACGTAAATTGCTTAATAAACCTAGTGCATGAGGAACCTCACTGAGGGATCTTGAGGGCTTATTATTCCTTACTGCACATCCTGAATAGCACTTGAAGGGAATGCATAGCCTAAGGGACTGTACAGCAGAGAAGGGGATGATTCCTTGTGTAGGGTGTCTATTTGTTGGGAAAGCCAAGTCAGATCTTGTGAAGGTGTCCATAGCTCTATGGTTGAGCTCACTAGCTTAGCAAACAAGCCTTTCCATCCTCTTGGCAGTCTGATAAACCCAAACATAGCTTTGGCTTGACTGAGTTTTGACATATCTTTGGCTATGTGTGAGCCTGCTTAGTTTCTTTTTCCTTGGGGAATCATGCCCACCTCAAGGGTGGTAGTGATGCTGAGAGATCGATGAGCACACTAGCCTATGGTTGGGTGGAACGTTGCAACAGCATAGCTGGTTGCGGGGAGCTTCATTCGAAGATAAGTATTCTTGTGTAATTACCCATGCAACTGTATTGTTTCTGTGAATTATGATGAACATGTTAAGTTGCTTCCGCTGAATGTTAATTCTTTATGCATCTGTGTATCTTGAGTTCAATGCATTTTATTTCACATTTATGGGGCTAGTTCCCGGATTGATAGCAGCAATAGGAAGACATCAAGGAAGCAAACAGACTGATGATGTTCAAGAAAAATGACAGGCAATATACTTGGAATACTTCATATCTAAATGCCTAATAGTTAAGAAACAGAAAACCAATAAAAAAGAGAAGGATGTCAGCAATATTAATAAAATTGTGTTTAAGATGGCAGCATAAACAAAAAAGGTAAGAACACTGATTGATGCATAAAAATTCAATTGACGACTGCATGAAGATTTTCTTATCTCGATCTCCTCATCAATTTCAAGTTTCAACTATGCCAAGCACAATTAAGATTCCCATATACTGTTTGTAACAATTACAGCCTAAGCACTGAAGTCCTATAACACACCATGACAACTGCTATTATGGTCATATTTTCAATAAGATAGCTATTTCTGCAAGAATAAACCTTTTCTTAAAACCTAAAAAATACTTCTAACTGAAACCAATGATTAGCACTTCATCACAATAAGCACTTTATTACAATATCTGATAGAGGCAAATATTAGGAATGAGCACATTAATAAAATGGCCTGAATATATGGGGTTGTATAATCACCTGCTTCCCTTTTTTGAGACAGAGGCCCCATCTTTGGATGATCCACCTGCCACAACAGAACTGGTTAGAAATTCCCTTTAATATTCAGAGCATCAACAGCAAAGAGAATAATTATGTATACCAAGAACTTTGACACAAACCTTCATTTCCAGTTTTCAAGCGCTCATTGGGATCAATGGTTTCCCCTCTAACAAATGCTTTCCCACCAGGCACATCATCTGTTTTGAAAGATTTCACGAACTCTTCATACAAACGAGCTGCCTCATCATCCGCTCTCTGAAACCACAGGATAAATGGGAGTTACAAATATTAAATGGTTGTAAAATAGAATACTATAATTATTTAATTTTAGGTTTTGAAAACATTGAAAGATTCAACATATGGGGATACCTTCTTCTTAGCCTCTTCTTCTTCTCTGTGTTTTTGAAAAGGGGTCTTCTTCCGAACAACTGAAAATGAATTCATCTTATCATCGGATGTTACACATTGGACAAGCCATACAAATGTTAATTACAGGGCCTCAAAAATAAAAATAAAAATAAAAACTCCAATATCAATTGCTTTTCTCATCTTTGAAAAAAATAATCAGATGTAAAGGCCTTCTGCAGCTACTCTTGCCATTCAAATAAAGAATTGCCTAGGTTTGCAAAAACATCCAATGTTTGAAATCCTGTGTCTAGAAAAAAGAAAATATATTTTAACATCCAAAGTAAATAATAATCAAGCCAGTGCGTGTTTACTGATCCAAAATGAAATACTATGACAATTTTATCAACACTTTGTCTAAAAATATCGAATTTAGTATCAAGAAAGACCTGCAAAAGCAACTGCATAAGTTCCCACAGAATTGTACACTAAGGTGAAGTTTTCAATCAGGTAGTGACTACAGACAACTCAATCGCCATGGTAATATCTGTGATAAGACTAAAAGGTATATTGACCATACAAAAATAGTTCTTCAAGAAAGAACCAAACCCTGGGATAGTGGCAAGTTGGTGCGCTTGCAGTGGTGATGACCAAGATTCAAAACCAGTGGACATGCTCCCCTTGATAATATGGCTGGCCAAATTTATTCAAAATGACAGTCATGTCAGTGTGGCAACATAGGTTCTGCAGTAATGCTGAGGTGCGATCCCATGTTAATGTGGTCTTCTCTTGCAGATGAGGCTAGGTGCAACTCCTGGATGAATTTCTTGGAATTGATACTCCTCCATTATAGCTTTATAGCTAGCAATAGGTCCTCTGGTTATAAAGTTGATCTTCTAAGGAGTTATCAAACCCCTTCTTGGAAAAAGGGTTTAATGGTAATTATAAAAACAAAAAATAGCATAGAACAAAATCCTAGTAGGCATTGAACTACAAACTGTAATATGTACTTCCTTATATCAACAACTATGTAAGTACTATCAATGAATGGACATGTTAATGAGTTGTTAGGTACGTGATATATTTGTATGCATAAAGCCCCAAGGGTTAGCTCAATAGGTAAATGCACTTGTGCTTCCATAGAGGTCTTGGGATCAAATCTCATAGGGTCCTTTAGGGTTACCAGCAGCCTATGCAGTTGGCGGCCAATCCACTTCCATCCAGAAATTCCAGGGAAGGGGCAGAGCTCCACAGAGGTTAACATAGTACCAGCGCTCCATTCTCCACTTAAGTGTGTGAGGGTGGGATGAGATTATTTGCTCGAATATGTATTGTATCAACATCTTTTACATTTACTCATTATGTGTAATGTTGACATGCCACAAGGCTACCTTACAGGCAACAACATTGCAAAAGCACCCGATATACGCATGATGCAATTTATCATCGCCTTTGATAACAAGTCTCTGTTCAAGGTGGACAGACAGACATTTGGCGATATATACATGATGCAATTTATCATCGCCTTTGCTAACGAGTCTCTGTTCAAGGTGGACAGACAGGCATTTGGCCGAGACTCGGTGGAGAAATTTTCTATTTCAGAATCCAGTGTTGGTTAGACGGAAAATTCTCTGGACCGATACAACCCGTAGACTTAAATTGAACACATGTACTATGCCACAATTAAAGTGGGTACAGATAGCTTCCAACATATCTAGCTTCATATATTTCGAAATGGGGTAATGGGGTATTAAGGACTAACTGCGATTGTTTTCACACTTCACAACCGGAGGTCACGAATTCAATCCGGGGAAGCCAAAGGGTTTACACCCCGAATGCCAAATTGCAGAATGGCTACCAAATTGTGCAAATAATCGGGGATGGGGTTTCAAATGCAAGTATACCTCGGATTACCATGGTTTTCGGATTAAGATATTTAACAAAACAAATACAAAAAAATACAGTGCTATCCACCAGCAACTTAGGGTTATTTAAATTAAAACACCATATTTTAGACGGGAACATTTGGGCTTGGCCAGCAAACAGACACGCTTACTTCTTTTTTTTCCCGCACCCGTGGGCCGGATCGCCGGGCTTTCACCTGGTTTCGAATGGGGTTTTTACCATGACCTATTTGACAGGATTTGTAACCTGAACAAGCGCTTCAAACTTGCTGTTAACCTAGCCCAACGGACTACTGTAGAGCGCCATTATGCACAGCATATGGCAATGAAAACAAAAATCTAATTTAAAATTTGCCAATATATTGTAATGAAAATGAAATTTAAAGCGAAGAATTAATTTGAAGTAACAACATATTGCAATCAAAATGAAATTTAAAGCAAAGAATTAACTTTAGAAAAAAACAGCAAAGAAGCTATGTACCTTAGAACAGTCTGATGGACATAAACAGAAACCCAAGTTGATGATGCTGCCGAGATTTTTTTTCTGGAATTACTTCTTTGATATATTGTATTAGATGAATTCAGATTGGCGAGACCATATATTTTCAATGGGGTTTGATTATATAAGATAAATATAATCTGTCAAGAAGGATGCTCGAGAAATTCTTATTCGTCTTCTTCTATGGCTTCTTCTTCCTTTTTCATTTCCTCCTCGGCTCCGACTCTCATCGCGAAATTGTTAAAAAAATGCCAGAGAGTGATGCTTTAAAATCTTTGAATTAAAACTAAAATGTTTCATGTAATGTTTTTAAAGCTATATCGGTCCTACTCTCATCGCGAAATTGTTAAAAAAATGCCAGAGAATGATGCTTTGAAATCTTTGAATTTAAACTAAAACGTTTCATGTAATGTTTTTAAGCTATACGAAAAAGGGTGAGCATAGTCATATTCAAATGGGTGTAAAGTTTCTCGTTTTTAGGATGTTTTGTCATATTTTGGGATGTTATATAACTAGCAATTGCCCCAAAAAGGTGCAATAATACGCCGACAGGTTATTGTTCGAGGATGAAATATTTTAAAGGGGTAAACTAAAATCAAATTTGTGTTTTGGGAAAAAAACCCAAAAATATACATAGACTAAAGTTTTCCAATGGTGCAGAGTTGATCTTCTACCTTGAGCACCATCACAAATAGGGAAGGCCAAGGAAGGGTCAATTTTAAAAATCCCTTCCAAGATAGCATAAATAGGACCTCGAATATTAAATGTAGACAAAGTTAGCCATGAGCTAAACGGAGTTAGCATTTTCATATCATTTATGTCACCAAAAGTTGGCAAAACCTCTTAATTCTAAAGAGAGAGTATTTCAATGAAATGCTTAGTCTTTATGAATTGTTAATCATCAAGATCAATAAATCAATTCACTAATTTTGACTGTGTTTCATATTTTCCCAACAATTTAGAAATAAATTAACTCTCTTCCTAGGTTTTGTAATGCTTTGTCTTTGATTCTCCCAATGAAGATGAAGAAAATTTTGCATACTTGTGAAGAGTATATGAAGGCATAGTAAAAAAATTCCACGCAAAGGAATATTGTCGAGTTCCCTCTTCGCTCATTGGAATTATGTGTTTATTGGGTTGCGCTGGCAAGAGTGTGGGCATGGTCCTTCATTGTTTGAATGAATTCATGAGTGTTTAATTATATTACTTGGTTTAGTAGTAGTGGAGAGGGTGATCCCTTCTCACGAGGGCCACCCCTATCTTATGTTTAATGGCTGGAATATTCGGATGAAGGTTAGCTGGTGTGATTGCACTGTGTGTCGCAATGTTGTTACTTGCTTGTGTAGGGTGCAGCCTGTTCTTGAGTTGTATATGGTTGCAACACTGCAGTCTCTTCTTGAGTTGTATATGTCGATTGAGGAGGGTGTAGCCTTTTATCCTTATGTTAATAAACAATGTATAGGTTGCATGGCTGAAGATGCAATGGTAGTGCTATAGATTATTTGGAATAATGAAATGAACTTATTCTATGAATAATATCAAAATAGAAAAAATTAGAAAATTGCTGCGTTTAAATGGGAGTTGGTAAGAAAAAGTAGACCTGCTCCAATATTCGGGGTCATCTGGTAAAATCTAGGGACAAGCAAACTTTATAAGGGAAGGTACAAAACGAGTTTACTTGAGTCAGGCCAACTTTTTAGTTTCTATTACTATTTCTAATGACCCGAAAAGGTTCTTTGTTTGCTTATCTATTGCAAATTGTCAAATTGAAGATTAGGTTATATTTGTTTTACAGCTTGCTATATGCCTTTAGTTTGCCCTTTCCCAATCCAAGCTTATTAGATTTAATGAAGCTAGTGTGCAATACTTAATATACTTTTATCATAATCTTTTGTCTAAGAAGATGTGAGTCGTGGATATCTGTTTCCTTGAAGTTGCTCATGTGATGACCTTAATGAGGTTATAAATGGGGTAAAATGTATGTAATAATAGGTTGCCCTAGTAGTGCATGTGCATGGGCGATGGGTGAAAATAAGTATATATAGAGATCAATAGAATCATTATTGAACACATGGACATATCATTTGAACACATGGACATATGCTTGAGTTAGTGGGGAGTTCTTCTCCTAATGTATAAGGACTTATTATGTAAACATTATGCAACTTTGGAGAGATGTGCACCATGCTTTTATTTGGTGTACATTGTGTGTATGCAGGTTTATCATGCTATTTTATGTATTGGGTTCATAATAATTATGGCCAGTTACACCTCAAGTCTTTATACATTAGGAAAATATCTCCCAAGCGCATACATTTGTCCCAGATCACGGGTCAACATATACAATAATGACTAGATTGACCTCTATATGTACAGATTTATATTCATATTAAAGTCAATTACATTGTTTTCCAACAAACTCCATTGTATAGTACAATATTTATATTCATGTTAAAGTCAAACAATCTCCACTAA
>LPNX010444691.1:7830-19893 GCA_001517045.1 Pseudotsuga menziesii
ATAATATTTAATCATAAATTCACTTAAAATACTAAAATGAATAAAGTGGAAAATAATAATGTAAAACCCACATATATGTATGGAAATGGTATGATAAAAGGGTAATGGGACGATGAAATGTAAGGAATAGGGAAGATAAAGTGGATGAAAAAGGGACATTTTTGAGACTCAACAGATGGTTTTGTAATACCCCCAACGAGAGTTTGTCAATATTGCGATGAAACCTGGAGGTTTCAAAAGAATTTAAAAAACCATGGAAAGGAACATTACTTTCCACGGTTTTGGATATTCAATAATTGCTTGTGATTGATGTGCAGTCTCGTGGAGTTTTTGTGTCTATGAACAAGCGAATCCATAGATACACTTCAAGAATCAGCAGTTGATAAATCAATACCTTGGATAACTTATCCCATTCAATTATTTCTAGTGGCATGATTATATGCCTAGATTAAAGTTTGTAAGCACTTATTCAAAACATAACATCTACTGTATATTGGTGTGATGTACACATTTCCATGTCGATTTCTAATTATTTGCAATATTTCCATACTTATTCATCACAGCCAAATATGGTCCTTACAGAATGGTCTCATTCACATCCTCTGTGCATACCAAAATTGTATGGTTTCATTTGGGTCCAATGTGCGTCCTATGAAATTCCAAATTTTTTATCAGGAAAACAGAAAGGTGATAGAAAAGAACAATGACAGCAAGAAAAACCAAGCATAAAATAATAGAAACTGAAAATTACAATAAGTCTCTATACCACCATTCAAGTGGGCTATATCATAGATGTTGCAGGTATTACAATGATATCTACAATGGAAAGTGTTAACACCATATCTCTTCTGTAAAGGTAGTAGATTCTAAGCTCTAGCTTCTATTAAGATGCATTATTTGCAATTACAAGATCTAGTTCCAGAAGAAAATGTTAAATGGATTTATGTGATCAATGGAGTAGTTGATGCTACAAGGGATTTTAGTAGTGAAGAATCAGGGTTTGAGAATTTATTAGTGTATATGTGAAAATATTCTGAAATTTGGGATCTGAATTAATGAATTAAATGTTGCTACAAACTTGCAAATGATATGTCCTTTCCAACCAACAACCAAGATTTGTGACAGCAGAATGTTTTAACCTTTAGTTAGATTTGAAATAAGGTACACATGAGGCTAAAACTAGGGAAGATCTAGGAATTTCACTTATTAATCTGAAGTTTTCAACCTTACAAATCAACCTTTTAATAATGTTTTAGACCAGATTTAATCAACGCTACAGAGTAGATTTCCAGAAGGTAATTCCCAGCCACAAACTGAGGAAAACCTACCATGTGATTTGATGTTTTAGGGATGAGTTTAATACATGTAAATGACAGAAATTTTCAGATCTTATAAAACAAAAAATGAAATATGAATTAAGATTTAAAATGGCATAAAAGCTGTGATTAGTGCCTAACAAATCCAAGTTAGGCAGATGGGGTCAATTGAGGATCTCATGGAGGCTTTAGTGATTAAAGAGTAGATATGATTGAATGGTTCAAACCCAATATGCTCCTTAATAACTAGATCCACTTTAGAAATCTTCAATAGGAAAATCCTAAGCTAGTCATTAGATATTTGTCAAACAAGAGCCACGAGGTGGCAATGTCACCGCAATTTCTAAAAATTATTACTACAAGACAAATGCTATAGAATGGAAATATAGTCATTCATTTCAATCTTTCTTCAGGTTTGAGTCCTAAAAATGATGAATAAAATCAGTATATGTCTCATATACCATATGCTAATGCAGTAGGAACTCTAATGTATGCGATGATAAGTACAAGACCAGATATTTCACATGCAGTTGGTGTTATCAGTAGATACATGGGAAATCTAGGAAAAGAGCATTGGGCAGCAGTGAAATGGGTGCTTCAGTATCTAAGAGGAACAAACAACTATTGTATCACTTTTGATGTTTGTAGTGATGAAGTATGTGGTTATGTTGATTCTGATTTTGCATGTGAGTTGGACAAGAGGAGGTCCACTTCAGGTTATGTCTTTACTCTTGTAGGTGGAGCTATTAGTTGGATGTCAAAGCTTCAGAATATCGTTGCTTTATCCACTATAAAAGTTTTTTGTGATAGTCAAAGTGCTATTCATTTGGCTAAAAATCTAGGTTATCGTAGTAAGACAAAGCATATTCCTATAAAATACCATTTTGTTAGACATGTTGTTGATGAAGGTGGAGTGATTCTTTAAGAGGTTCACACTAAAGAGAATAGTGCAGACATGTTTAAGAAGCCAGTTACTTTAGAGAAGATATGGTGGTGACAACGGTTCTCTCGGTGGCTGCATAAAAAACTTACCGAATTAATTTAGTTTGTTCAGTTAAGAGTAAACATGAAAGAAATGTATATATTTCTTGTATTCTCATAGAGAAGTGTCGGAGAGTTGTAAGTTGTTGTAATCTTCATTCATTGAATAATAAGGAATACCGATACCATTGCTCCATGGATGTTTCCCTCTTGGGAGTTTTACCACAGTAAACCTTTTTGTTCATTAATGTATTTTTGTTAATATATTCTGTGTTTTATTTTCTCTGTGGATCTTAGATCCAACAATCTGCTATATAACCTAGTACCTAGTAAGTTGTAAGTTGCTTGAGTAATATCTTAATGAGCTTACCTCTCGTGAGCCTGACTGTAGCAAATAATTTTCTTATGGTAATTCTATGTTCCTGCCATGTGAATAGATAGAAAATTCCATGCTCGTAAAATAACCTACTGATCCAATCTTATGACAATAGATAATTTGCATGCGTAATATAGATGATTGAATGAATGGAGATTGTTTTTGAAATATTGAGTTTCTAATTTATTTTGCGTAATATAGATGATTGAATGAATGGATATTGTATTTGAAATACTGAGTTCTAATTTATTTTGTATGAAAAAGATTTATAGTTGTATGCATGCTTTTGTATAATCTAGTTTAATAAAAATATGGATATTAGATTAGAAAATAGAAAGTGCATTATAATGCAAATTTGGCTATATCCGTTGAATCCATGAAGAAAAGAGAATATTATTTCCTAATCAGGTGTGGAGGACATCAATAAATGGTAAGGGAAAGTGGTATTTTTGGGTAGCTTTATTTAATTTGAGGCAATCCAAGCAGTTGTGCTACTCCCCAATTTTGTTTGGTAGGATTACAATAGGTGAAACATGTATTATTGGACAATGTTCTTATCCATATTCTGCTTCTATTATTGAGACATGTATTATTGTTGTGGGGTTATTTTGGTCGATTCCTGTTAGTTTTTCAACTTTAAGCTAGCATTATTAGGATATTTAACTGAGAGAATAACAAGCACAATAATTAAACACAAGAGACAATGA
Organism: Pseudotsuga menziesii; assembly: GCA_001517045.1. NCBI lineage: Eukaryota > Viridiplantae > Streptophyta > Pinopsida > Pinales > Pinaceae > Pseudotsuga > Pseudotsuga menziesii. The sequence continues at coordinate 11,211 of LPNX010444691.1, forward strand.
ACACAGTGTTTTTCCTCGGGGAAACCATAAAGGAGAAAACCCCGTAACTTCCTCAGAGATAGAATCAACACAAAAGGTAAAACCCCAAAACAGTAAGATGCACTCCCGACAGTAGTAACCTTCTTCTTGTCTAGCCCCAGTGTCTTCTCCTTCCTCATATATACGCTACACTTGAGTGTGTATGAGTTGTGTATCAAATCGAGACTCCAGCTCTCTATTTATACTAATCCCAACGTGACTAAAACCCTACCAGGGCTCACCTCTACTAGGAGAGTCTAATAAACCTATTGCCCCGGAACTATGGGGACTTTAACCCTTAGACGATCTGAGGGTTACCCACTATGACTTGACATGACTAGTTTACATTATAGATCCTCCCGATCGGAACATCGAGGCATGACAACATGACTCAATTACATAATAGATACATCTCGGAATAAACATTGGGTTACAAGACATAAGATACATAGATGAATACATTCCAAAGTTACAAATACATTAACACTCCCTCTTAACTAGGAAGGTATTCTCTTGACACAATTTTCATCACTCGTCTTCTTCTCTGGATCTTCTTGTAATCTGCATCTCCAAGTCATCTTCATCTTCATGCCATCTTCTTTTCTGGAACTGGATCATTACTCGATCTGGATCATCACTAGATCATTCTCGATCTGGAACATCACTGGATCATACTCGATCTGGAACATCACTGGATCATCATCATTGCATCTGGATCATCACTCGATTTGGATCATCATCACTGGATCTAGATCATCACTCGATCTGGATCTCTTGGAGTCATCATAACTGGATCTGGATCATAGCTCGATCTGGATCTCCGATGGTCATCATCATATGTGCTATCTCATGATTCTTCTCATCACAGGAAGTTCTACCGATCTAGCCTTCTTTCATGCTGGTTGTATGCCTAGCCATCATGTAGGTATTCTTCAGCTCTTACATCTGACCTACTCATTAGAAAGGCACCATACTCACTTCCATCCAGGTGGGAACACATCCTGCTCATAATGATGAAAGAGATTCATACTTTCATCCAGTTGGAAATCACATATTGCTCACAATGATGGAAGATTTCCACACTTCTATCCAGGTGGGAACACATCCTGCTCACAGTGATGGAATATTTCCATACTTCCATCCAGGTGGCAATCGCATCCTGCTCACAATGATAGAAGAGCTCTACACTTACGTCCATCTAGGTGGCAAAACATCTTGCTCACAATGATGGAAGGGCTCTGCACTTACATCTGACCTAGTAGGAACTAAATCCTACACCCTCGTCAGAAAGGCATGCACTCACATCTAACCTAGTAGGAACTCAATCCTACACCCTCGCCAGAATGGCCCCTAGTCCCAGACTGAGCTACCTAGTAATGAACCAGGTGCCTCCATTCTCCCAGAGAATGGCAATTTCCCTTATATCTAACCTACTAGTCAGAATGGCCAGCACTCATATCTGACATGGGAGGAACTTAATCCTTTAGCCATGACAGAATGGCTCAGCCCTTACATATGACTTGCTCATTAGAATGGCTCTCTCTCAGTCCCGGACTGGGTAATCTTGGTAACTGACCAAGTACCTCCATTCCCAGAATGGAAACCAGAACTCATATCTGACATGGAAGGAACCAAATCCTCTCACCATGTCAGAATGGCTATGGGACTCATCACTTTCCCTTGCAGGAAACCTCGATCTGGAGAACACCAAGCTTCTCCATGAAGTATTCGAACTTCACCCTAGCCAATGGCTTCATCAACACATCAACTATCTATTCCTCCATCGCAACATACTGGAGCTTCATTGCTCTCCTCTACACCATATCCCTGATATAGTGATACTTGACCTCGATATGCTTCGACTTATCATGGAACAATGGATTCTCAAACAACTTCATGCAACTCTGGTTGTCACAATATATACAAGTAGCATCCAACTGGAGATCAAATAAATCAGACAGTAGCTTCCACAACCATACTGCCTCACAACTAGTTGAACAAGCTGCGACATACTCTGCTTCAGTTGTACTTAGTGCCACACGGGATTGCTTCCTGCTAAGCCAAGAGATCACACCTAATCCTATACTGAACAACCACCCTAAAGTGCTCTTCCTATCGATGGCACTACCTACCCAATCTGAATCAACATAACCCTCCAGGTTAATCTTTTGATTCGCATCATACTTGAGCCCATAATTAACTATACCCCTCAGGTACCTCAGAATATGCTTTGCAGCAATCAAGTGAACATTTCTAGAATCTATCAAGAACTGGCTCAAGGTGTTCACAACAAAGGAAATTTCTGGTCTTGTGTTCATCAAGTACATCAATGACCCAATCATCTGACAATACATTGTAGCATCAACCGAATCTGATGAAGCATTGCTCAATAGCTTCAGGTTCGATGCCATATGTGTGGCCATAGTCTTGCAGTCCATTATCCCAAACCTCTTCAGGATCTCTATTGCATACTTCCCTTGTCCAAGGAAGATTCCATCTGCACTCTGCACAGTTCCATACCTAGAAAATAATGCATCATACCCAAGTCCTTCATTTCGAACTCAGTAGCAAGCTTTCTCTTCATATCAGCAATTGACCCATCCATAGCTGTCACAAACAGATCATCTACATATAGTAGAAGCATCACTGGGTTTCCATATTCAACCTTGTAGTAAAGGTTGGAATCTTCTTTACTCTTGGTAAAGCCCAAACTGGATAGAAAGGTATCAATTCTACTGTACCATATCCTAGGTGCATGTTTCAAACCATACAAGGATTTCTTCAATCTGCACATATGAGACTCCCTATCACGTGTCTCAAAATCGAGTGGCTATTCTACACACACTTCCTCTTCCACTACACCATTCAAGAAAGCAGTCTTGACATCCATCTGGTGTATCTTCCATTTCATTACTGCAGCCAGAGCAAGTACTGATCTGATGGAAGTGTATCTGGCTACCAGTGCAAAGTTTTCTTCATAATCTATTCCTTCTTTCTAAGAGAAACCCCGAGCCACAAATCTTTCCTTATGTTTTTCAATGCTACCGTCTGTAGCATGTTTGATCTTGTAGATCCATTTGCAAGTTACAACTGACTTCCCGTCTGTTCTTGGTACAACATCCCGAACATCATTCTTCATGATCGATTGGTATTCTTCGATCGTAGCATCCTTGCATTCTTTCTGTTCTGCCTCTTCTTCATAACTGGAAGGTTCTTTATCAATGAAATCACATATTAATGCTACATACCTGGAGCATGATCTGGTCCTCTTTCTTTCTCTGTGATTCTCTTCTGGAGCCCCATATATTTCCACACCTTGGATAAGTTCTCGTACCCAAGCAGGTTTCCTCTTACGAGGATTCTTCTCCAAAGGTGGATCTACAGGTCTTTGTGGTTCTTCAAATTCTTGATCTTCTTCTTGAGTTTCTTCATTCATGGTTGTATCATGAACTCTGGGTGCTTTTGCTTCTTCATGTTATTCAGTAGGTCTCTTTCTGGATTTGCTGTAAGCTATGTCTTCATCAAATTTCACATCCCTGCTGATGTCAATCTTCTTGTATCCTGGGAAATATATTATGTAAACCTTCGAGCTTTCAGAGTATCCCACAAATATACCCTTCTTTCCTGAAGGATCTAATTTTTTTCTCTTCTCTCTTGGGATGTGTATGTACACTGGACAGTCGAATATTCTAAGATGGCTGACTTCTGGTTTCTTGCTGGAGAAGACTTCTTCAAAAGTCTTGTCCTCGAGTACTCCATGTGGAGTATGGTTCTGTACATACACCGCTGTTCTGGAAACTTCTGACCAACAATGCATAGGAAGGTCTTGATCATGAAGCATTGCTCTTGCAACTTCCATGATAGTTATATTCTTCCTCTCTGCAATCCCATTCTGTTGTGGATTATAAGGAGTGGACAACTCCCTCTTAATCCCCGATTCTTTGCCTAGCTCTTTGAAGTCATTTGAAGTGAATTCTCCGCCATTATCTGATCGAAGGGTATTGATATTCTAGTGTGGTTTTCAATCAAGGCTTTGAAATCCTTGAACTTGTTGAATACTTCATCTTTGTTCTTCATGAAGTAAACCCATGTCTTCCTAGAAAATTCATCAATAAAAGAAATATAATATCCATACCCGCTTAATGAGTTTGATGACATAGGACCGCATACATTGGAGTGGATGATTTCCAAGATTCCTTTTGCTTTGCTTTCGTTGCTTGGAAATGTCTTCTTTGTATTCTTTCCTTTCACACATCCTTTGCAGATCCCATCATGTTTTGCTTGGATTTCTGGAAGACCTTCGATAGCTTTGCTTGCAATAGGTAGTGCTTTGTAATGCACATGTGCAAGCCTTCTATGCCAAAGTTCACTTGGCTCTACTGTGTCATGGACCAAGGCTTGTTCTGGATGGTCCTTTAATTTGTACAATCCTCCTTCTTGTTCTCCAATCACTATTGCATCATCGATAGTCTTTCCTTTTGGCTACATGATGACTTGACCATCTATGAATGCAACCCACATTCCTTTTGCATCTAATGCTGATATGGAGAGGAGGTTCTTCTTGAGACCTGGCACAAAAAATACTTCCTTTGTTGTTAGATACTTTCCAGAGTCTAGTTTATAGGAAGATTCCCCACTAACTTTTATTGGATATTGGTAGTCATCTCCTAGCTTCACCTTGTGAGATGATTCATGTTTTGACAGTCTCACAAAGGATTCATTGAATCCAGTCATATGTTTGGAAGCCCCACTGTCTATAAGTCAATCATCACTTCCATGAGTAATTTTACCTCTGAGAGCATAGATCAAAACATATTCATCCTCGCTTGAAGAATCTTCACTTTCATATTTGGTTCTTTTCTTGGATGGTTCATCATCCTCTGCAGCATGAGCATGATGTATTCTTTTGTTGCTCCTCTTTGTTAGCTTTGGTTTCTTAGGACAATTCCTTGCATAATGTCCTGCTTCATCACATGTATAACATATGATCCTAGATAAATATTTTCTAGTGTTATCTTTGTGAGAGTGCTTACCTCTAAAGTGGTGAGATTTTCTTTTGGTTGACTTGGAGTGTGATTTGGAGTGTACCGTGAGAGCTTGATCTTCACTTCCCGTCTTTTCTTCTTGAGCTGCTATCCGAGATTCTTCTTGAGAGAACTCTTCCCATAGTCTACTGAACTTGACCAACTTCTTTCTAGCACATATTCCTTGAATGAAAGAATCCCATGACCTAGGAAGGCCATTCAAGGTAGTCATCACAATCTTTGCATTTTACACTTCTTCATCTACTGCTTCTAGTTTTTCCTTGATCTGAGAAACTCTTATGAATTAAGACTAGATTGTTTATGCATTATAGATATTCACATTCTTTAGTTGGTTTCTCAGAGTCATCTTCCGGTTTATGTTCTTCCCTTTAAACAATTTGGTTAGGGCATCAAACATAGCTTTAGGTGTCTTGAGAGAGGACACCTGTGGAATAAGGTGATTCTTGATAGAATCAACAATGATCCTCTTTTCCATAACCAACTTCTTCTTATGCAAGGCCTTAGCCTCAGCTCCCTTTGGAACTGGAACCTCCCCATGGATGTAGGAGTCTAGCTCATTTTCATCCAGGACCAGGGAGATCCTATACTTCCTAGCTCGGAAGTTATCAGCTCCCTCAAGCTTTGTATGGTGAGACATCTTAACTGATAACCTCAAATGGAAATACAAAATATTTTTAGATCTTACCAGGTCAAGATGTCGGATTTGAAATTTGAGCTGAAATCCTACAGAGCTGGTTCAGGAGCAAATTAAGGTTTTGATTTTTCAAAGTTTTGTCTACCCAAATGCCTTGAAATTTGTTCCTAACTTCAATTTTGGGGAGGAGTTCAATCCAGGCCTGGGTTCACTGAAAAATTCCTCTTCTGTGAAAAGCCCTAATTTTCGGCAGTAGTGACAGGTCCAAAACTGAAAAACCTCAGAATTGGATTCTGCTTCGACAAAAAGATGCGCCCTAAGGAGGAGAGTTATTCCACCTTGCTTTTGTTGAAAATATGTGGAGAGAGATTCAAAAACTAGGAATCCCTAGTTCCCGTAGCTGCACAGTGTCTTCTTCTCAAGTTAGATCTAATACCATGTTAGTTTTTCAACTTTAAGCGAGCATTATTAGGATCTTTAACTAAGAGAATAACAAGCACATCAATTAAACACAAGAGACAATGAACACAGTGTTTTTCCTTGGGGAAACCATAAAGGAGAAAACCCCTCAACTTCCTCATTGATAGAATCATCACAAAAGGTAAAACCCCAAAACAGTAAGATGCACTCCTGAAAACAGTAACCTTCTTCTTGTCTAGCCCCAATGTCTTCTCCTTCCTCAACTATGCACTACACTTGAGTGTGTATGAGTTGTGTATCAAATAGAGACTCCAGCTCTCTATTTATACTAATCCTGGCATGACTAAAACCCTACCAAGGTCGACCTCTACTACGAGAGTCTAATAACCATAGCACCCCAGAACTGTGGGGACTTTAACCCTTAGACAATCAGAGGGTTACCCACTATGACTTGACATGAATTGTTGACATTATAGATCCTCCCGATCGGAACATCGGGGCATGACAACATGACTCAATTACATAATAGATACATCCCGGAATAAACATTGGGTTACAAGACATAAGATACATAGATGAATACATTCCGAAGTTACAAATACATTAACAATTCCCATAAGGAGGTCCTCTCCATCCTTGTGTGCATTGATATCTTGGGGTTGGTTGAGGTGGCTATTGTGGCAAAGGTAAGGGAGAATCATTAGAGGAAATTTAAACTCAAAATGGGCATTTTAACTTTTATTCAAATTCCATGTCCTCATTTGTTATCCAATGAAATTGCTTTAAATTTGAAATATCGTATAGGTCTTAAACACTTTTTTAATATAAATTTGGGGATAGGTATCATTAAAAAAACTACTTTTTTTGTTTGTATTTTCGACATATCTTCCCGTGTTTCTACTCAAATTTTGATCGGGAGAGCTCGTTGGATGCAAAATTAAATTCCGCATCCAACGAGCTCTCCCGATCAAAATTTGAGTAAAAAAAAGGGGAGATATGTCAAAAATACAAATAAAAAAGTAGTTTTTTCTTTTATTCCTCCAAAATTAATAAAAATTATTTTATTATTTCAACTATTATTTTATTGATTTTTTTAGGAGGACCATTTTGAGTTGAAATTTCCTCTAATGACCATGGTTAGGAAGGAGAAGGATAAAACATCTGAGGATATTGTACCCTTTTTTGTAAGTAAGTAGGAGCATATCTCTATTACTGATAACTATAATTTACATAGATTACAAAACAATGCTTAGTGTTAGAATAATCCGTCAGGATTATTGTAAATAAATAATAGGAATATGAATAGCTAGGAAGGCGAAGAGGCTGGTAATCAACCGCCTCATGAAATGTATAAATATAGGCATTTGCATTTGAATAATGAATTGGAATCGGGAGTTATACCTAACAAGTGGTATCAGAGCAGGGTTGTCTGCCATAACTCCTGCTGCATTTCTGCCCATTTCTGGCATTCTGCTTGCCAGTCCATTGCCAGACTGCTCCATCAGTCTGCCAATCGAGTCGCATGCAAATTCCTTCATGATTGAGTTTGTGTGCTGAGAAAACCCTAATGAGTTGAGCATTTTGTATCTGGCTTATTCTAGTGATTATCCTGCGTAGAGTTACCTGAGCTGCGACTTCTCATAGCACGCTGCCCATATGGCCTTGCTGACTGGTTTTTTCAATTGTAACAAAACTGCTGGTTTATTATCGTGTCTGCCCTATGCTCAGACTTGAATGTTTTCCTTGGCATCTCTGCTACACACACTATATTTTATTTTACTGCTCGTCTCCAGTTCGTTCCCCTGTACGGCATACATTCAGCAACTGGTGCGGATCCATTTTATTGGATGCGTGTAATTCTGGCTTCTAATCGTGGAACTGTTATGAATGATAGTTGATAGTTGATAGCTGTGGATCATTGAGAGCCTGCGTTGGAGACTGAATAGACTGCGTGATATGCACTCATGCGCTGGAGAGACGTTACCTCTTTTCTGATGCGTTAAGAAATAATACAGCGTAGAGAGTGACAGCGATCGCTCTCAAAACCCTAATTCTGCCCTAATTTAACCTGAGAATATGAGTGGACATGCTGCGGTGGTTGTTGCCTCAAAGCGAATCGATTCCATCCGTTCTAGCTGGCTCTTGGCTGTCCTCATCACGCCTGGATTCACCATGACCTTCTGAAAACCCTCACGTTCCTCCAAAGGCTGCGTTCCCAACCCTAAAGGAGATTTCACCGTCGAGCTGAGACTGGAACATTGAGTGCGTTGAGCTCAGTCCACTGTTGTTGCCTGCATCTATTTTTTGTGCTGTGACCTGCCAGTGTATATTCAGCTCTTTGAAGTTCGATTTCTGAAGACTGTTCAGCGCCGTTTTCAAAAGCGTGGAGAGTTATAATACACTGCACCCATTGCTCAGTCACGTAAAGTTGGCGTTTAATTTCCATTCCCGCGGTAAGTAATGCCATCGTTTGCGGACTGGAGGCGACGGAAATCTCAGAGGAGACGGCCAAAATATCAGAGCTGCGAGTTTATAATCTGATGACTGTGGAGGTAGCTGCGTGGAG
>LPNX010444691.1:23966-33966 GCA_001517045.1 Pseudotsuga menziesii
CACTTAGGATAACCCTCCATGAAAGGAAAACAAGGCAAACTATGAGAACCATAAAAGATATATCTTCAACCAAGATCCCAGTGAATAGATCCATATTCTGACTATTTAACATAATCATGTCTTTCAAGATAAAAACAAAGTTGCTACTAATATAGCCTTAACTAATTTTCCTAGACTACTGCTATAAGATAACGCTCTATGGCCGCTGTAAATTCTTGTTATAAAAAATAGAAGTATGAAAATAAAATAGATCATTATTAACCAGTTTAAGTAAGCTCAGGGGGTATTCATCTCCTTCATTGATGATGTGGGGAAATATCGTAGTGATTCCTACCAGAGAATGCTTAGTTTCTAGTTCAATCCCTATTTTTCTTGTTATTATGTGCAACTTGGAGTCCACAAACTTGAGTTCCAGCCGCATGTGTTTTAGCGGGGCCATTCCTCCTTCAGATCTGCTATATGCTTGTCCATTTCCTCCAATGAAATTCCTAAAAATGACTCGGTGGTCCAGTATAGGTGAATTTCTCTATGGTATAGAGCCATCTAAGATCTAGTATCCCTAGGGTCTACTATCCACTCTACTAAAAACTCATACTCCCTTCATTTAGCCTAGGTGGAGCAATCGACTTGGATTTTCTTCTCCTTATTTCCTATCTCTCACTTGATTGGAAGTGTAGTATGCTTATATTAAAAGCAGTTTGCCTCGGTGGCCTTCGACAACTCCTTGGATGGACCAAGTTCCTTAGATACCTCCTTAGCCTTTGTTTCCTTTCTTTTCTTTTCTGCCAATCTTCATGTCATTGTGCAACATATATTCCTCTAAAGTAGAGCTATTCAAAACAATATCAAGCTTCGAACTATAGTCTTCCACAACATTGAATCAACACTAGAGATCAAGACAAGGGTTTGAGTCCCTAATGTCCTATGCCACCTTTCATCATAATAACCTTTGATGTGAGGTTCCATAATGGATACCTTATCCACATGTAAGGAACCCTCCTTATTGTAGGTTCCTTTCTCTGACTTAATCTACATATCTTGTGCATACTTAATAGCCCAAATCCTTATATCATTTAGATCATCCGACAACTGAATCATTTGCATTCACCAATGAACTGACATATGCCATTTGGTGCATGGGGAGCTATTCCTACCTTATCATTTTATCGATGTCTTGTGACTTGTTTTGCACCCGTCGTGGGGCTTATATATTGCAATTATTGGAAACTAATGAGCATTTAAAAATAAGTAAGGGTTTTGAGCTGCACTTGGTTGTCGTAGCTTCCATGGTCTCTTTTCAACAATAAATAACATCTTCTCTGTCTCACCATTAGATTCCTAGTACACTACTTTTAATATGGATAGAGGAATAATTATTACTAGAAGGGATATGTTTGCAAATGTTGTAGATCCCAACAATATTAAGTGGACATTCCTTCATAAGATGTTTGTTTTTGCACTTTGAATAATATTGACAATGATAGATCAACATCCTCCTTCTTTTCAACCTGCAAAGTGTCAAACTATTAGCTAAATGTACTAAGAATATTGGTTTTAAAATTTTCTAATAAATTACCAATCTTAGACCAAGTGACTCCTCCAATGGATGGATCTATAATGCATGAAACAATGTCTTTGGGTCCTTTCCTATTTTTAGAATTTCCTCATGAGTATTTTTGGCATAAATCACAAATATACCCATACTTAGCTTGAGAAATGTCTCCTCCGTCCATTATGTTTAGAAGATCCAAATATTCATCTCCGACTGCCCTAATTAGAATAGTCTTTAGGGTCTCCTTGTCTAATTTGTTTTGTTTGTATCATTGAAGGTTGTAATAGAACATTTCCACATAATCTTCTAGAATTTATTCCTCCTTATGAGTTATCTTAAAAATTCCCTCCTAGAGATCATGTGCTTTGAAATAGTCTTGGAAGAAATGGAAAAATCCCATGCATAAATGCTATCTTCCCTTAACCCCATAAACCAATGAAGTGCCACATTTTTCAAGATATGTATAAATGACTTTAATTTCCGGGCATATGTATTTTAATCATAATTTTGACACATAACATCATATTCAAGTAAAAGGGTGTTATAATAATAATCGCAATCATCATCATATTCACATAACATCTTTGTAACAATCACAACCATCATCCTATTCATCTTTTTGATCATCAATGCTATCATAATCATCATCATCATCATCATCATCATCATCTTCATCATCGTCATCATTGACATCATAATCAACCTCATCCTCATCCTCATCCTCATCATCGTCAATGTTATAATGATCATTGTCATCAATGTTATCATCATCATCATCATCATCATCATCAATGTTATCATATTTATTATCATGATCATGATGTTCATACTCATTAGAGTAATAACAATAATCATCATCATGGTCATCGTCATTAGAATAATCGCAACCATCATCATCTTCATGTTCATACTCATTAGAATAATAGCTATCATCATCATCATGGTCATCCTCATTAGAATAATCACAACCATCATCATCTTCATAATTATGATAATCAATGGTATCATAATCATCATTGCCATCCTCAACATCATAATCAACCTCATCCTAATCCTCAGCATCATCATCGTCAATGTTGTAATCACTATAGTCATCGATGTTATCATCATCAACATCGCCATCAATGTTATCATCTTCATCATCATTATCATCATGTTCATACTCGTTAGAATAACAACAATCATCATGTTCAACTTCATTATAATAATCGCAACCATCATCATATTCATCTTTATGATCATCAATGCTATCATAATCATCATCATGATCATCATCATCGACATCAAAATCAACCTCATCCTCATCCTTAGCCTCATCATCGTCAATGTTATAATCATCATCATCATTAATGATATCATCATCATCATTGTCATAAATGTTGTCATCATCATCATCGTCATCAATGCTGTCATCATGATCATCATGTTGATCCTCATTATAATAATCGCAACCATCCTCATCACCATCTTCATCATCGACATCATAATCAACCTCATCCTCATGTTGAGCATCATCATCGTCATCAATGTACTATCTTTGTTTATGTGTGCATTAACACATGTAATCCATATTTTGTAGATACCTACTCTAGGATATATTGAATAAGCCTAACAATTAAAAAAATGGTTTCTATGTTAGAAGACATTTTAAAAATAATAATAAGAAAAGAACAATTTCATGTTCAATTTCCTATTGATCATGCACTAATACATATGAGCAAATTTGCGACGGTTTTTCATTGCTATTTCCACATTTCGTCGTCTCAATTGTGACAATGACGGTCGCGATGTTTTGTGGCACTTATTTCATTACTATAACGACGAACTTTATAAGCCGTCGATATAGAGATGAAAACTGACTACCATGTGTCTTCTACACGGGGGCCTTGAAATTGATTTTTTTGTAATTCATTATCTATGTTTTGTCTCTCTATCGACAAAATTGTCATCCCTATAATGACGAAAACATGGCCAAAAACCGCTAGGAAAAAATTTGTTTCCACACAAAACTATGGAATAGTTATGACGAACAGTTGTCTCTCAATCGACGAATTCTGGAATTTGAACAGAAATTTATTCCATGCAAAAACGTGGAAAACCAATCTCTATCGACGAAATATACAAGTTGAACGGTAATTTTTCCACAAAACTGCATCGCTTTAGCGACGGTATTTGTGGAAAACCACCCGGGCTTTCGACGGTTTTGTAATACCTGTGACGAAATTTCATCGATATTGTGACAAAACCTCGAGGTTTTAAAATAATTTAAAAAACTGTGGAAAGGCACATTACTTTCCACAGTTTTGGATATTCAATAAGTGCTTGTGATTGATGTGCAGTCTCGTGGAGTTTTTGTGTTTATGGACGAGCGAATACATAGATACACTTCAAGAATCAGCAGTCGATAAATCAATACCTTGGATAACTTATCCCATTCAATTATTTCTAGTGGCATGATTATATTCCTAGATTAAATTTTGTAAGCACTTATTCAAAACATAACATCTATTGTAAATTGGTGTGATGTACACATTTCCATGTCGGTTTCTAATTACTTGCAATATTTCCATACTTATTCATCACATCCAAATATGGTCCTTATAGAATGGTCTTATTCATGCCCTCTGTGCATATGAAAATTGTATGGTTTCATTTGGGTCCAATGTGCATTCTATGAACTTCCAAAGTTTTTATTAGGTAGGCAGAAAGGTGATAGAAAAGAACAACGACAGAAAGAAAAACCAAGCATAAAATAACAGAAACTGAAAATTACAATAAGTCTCTATACCACCATTCAAGTGGGCTATATCATAGATGTTGCAGGTATTACAATGATGTCTGCAATGGAAAGTGTTAACACGATATTTGTCCTGTAAAGGCCATAGGTTCTAGACTCTAGCTTCTATTAAGATGCATTATTTGCAATTACAAGATCTAGTTCCAGAAGAAAATGTTAAATGAATTGATACGATCAATGGAGTAGTCGATTGTACAAGGGATTTTATTAGTGAAGAATGGTTTGAGAATTTATTAGTGTATATGTGAAAATATCCTGAAATTTGAGATTTGAATTAATAAATTAAATGGTGCTACAAAGTTGCAAATGATATGTCCTTTCCAACCAACAACCAAGATTTGTGACAGCAGAATGTTTTAACCTTTAGTTAGATTTGAAATAAGGTACACATGAGGCTAAAACTAGGGAAGATCTAGGAATTTCACTTATTAATCTGAAGTTTTCAACCTTACAAATCAACCTTTTAATTATGTTTTATACCAGATTTAATCAGTGCTACAGAGCATATTTCTAGAAGGTAATTCCGAGCCACAAACTGGGGAAAACCTACCATGCAATTTGATGTTTTAGGGATGAGTTTAATACATGTAAACGACAAAAAATTTCAGATCTTATAAAACAGAAAATGAAAGATGAATTAAGATTTAAAATGGCATAAAATCTACGATTAGTGCTAACAAATCCAAGTTAGGCAGATGGGGTCAATTGAGGATCTCATGGAGGGTTTAGTGATTAAAGAGTAGATAGGATTTAATGGTTCAAACCCAATATGCCCCTTAATAACTAGATCCACTTTAGAAATCTTCAATAGGAAAATCCTAAGCTAGACATTAGATATTTGTCAAACAAGAGCCACGAGGTGGAAATGTCACCTCAATTCCTAAAAATTATTACTACAAGACAAATGATATAGAATGGAAATATACCTCTGTTTCAAGCCCAACAAAGCTTCCTATGCCAAACCAAGAAATCTATCATAATACACTTGTAATATAACTACAAATGGTAGCTTCAGATATGGAGGATAAAGGACAACTGCTCTTACTAGGTTTTAAAACTCAAGACTACTCTTTCCCATGAGAAGGTTGAAAGAAGCTTGGACGACAGGAAAAGCACCTCCATTTCCACCCAAAAAAGGCTTCTCGTGCAATATTTGGGTTTGGTAGAAAATAAACAGGTACAAAAAATTCCAAGATTTTGGTAGAAAATGAAAAATAAAACACAATTTTGAATAGTAATTTAAAGAAGCGATGAAGAAATGGAGTCAAAAGATGAAAACAAACAGTTCTAATAGAGGGAAAGTGGTTAAAAAATAGAGGAGGGCAATGCACAGAGAGAACATAAGAGTGCTAAAAGCAGGGAATGGTACATCAAGAACACAACAAAGACAATTAAGTCTGATTTTTTTATGTTTCTATACAAACATTGGATAGGAAGCATGCTGAAGAGGCTAGAAATGAAAATAACAAAGTTATATTATACGACAGGTACAAGTAAGTCATATAAAATATTAATGCCTAGGGAGAATGTAGGAAATGCAAGAACCCTTACCTTATCAATCGCCTTTCGCCAGGCCCATTGGCCCATATCTCTTGCAAAGAGTTGTCCCAATGAACAGAAAACCACTGTGTTGGCTGGCAATTAAATCTATAAATTAAATAAATAATCCATTCCTAGACCTATACACAAGTGGTCATTTTGCTAGGAATGGAAAATATCAAAATACGCTATGAAATAAAAAATGGGCATACAATTAAATCAGCTAATGTTGTTTGGAAAGTGTGTTTTTGGGGTAATTCCACCAAGAGATGTGGTTCTGGAGTCACATTCTACATGTTCTATGAAGGAAATCAACAATCAATCTATCCAACACACATTTTCCACGAGAATATCAACTCGCATTTAAATGCTATATTACAATACCGTTTCCTCACTGATGTGGAAACTTGTGTTTGTATTCGACAAGATTTCTTTAACCATTGTATTAAAATGAAAACACCACACAAATTTTAAAGTTTAAGATAGAAATATATTAAATACAGATATAAATAGGTTTTTACTGGAAATGTGTGGACACTGTTAATACCACCATCCTGTGAAGCAACATAAAACAAAAAATAGAGGAAAGAGTCATGTTGTCTTACTATACGAATAAAATGTCACTAAATTCTCCAGATAAATCTTTGTTATCTATGAAATGTTAACTTTCCAGTAAATAATAGCTCGCACGGGTGTGGCTCATTGGCGGTTCAGTTGTTATGAAGTCACTTGTTGTAAATTGGAGGCCATGAGATCAAATCCCACTTGGGTTTACCTGTGTACCATGTCTTGCGGCGGGTGTGGGGTACCTAGGGGTATAGTGGTAGTGGGAATGGATCCCTGGACCCCATGTCACGCGAGTACCAGCTCAACTCCAGTTGCCAATTCCCCTAGTTACAAAAAAAACACTTTCTAGTAAATAATATTTAGATATGGAAATATTTGTTCTAACAGAATGCACTTTGAGGAGCTCATGGAATGCTTTTGTACCGCACATATAAATAAATTTTTGTTGAATTTAAAAAAAACTAAAGAAACAGTTTAGGGGAGGAAGTTCAGGGATGAACCTACAGAGCTACGAGCATGGGATTCATGTGAGAATCATTGCATATGATGTTTCCATCTTTATTCGTTCTCCCATTGCATCTTCCACATAGACTTGGGGACCCCAGTGGATATTTCTTGACCCCTTTTCTATTATTTATTTCTCATCTTTTCTCCTAACTGTCCTTACAAACTAAACGATCGACATCTTTTCAATGGAACACTCCAACTGCAGAGTTAAATTCAAACCATTAAGAAGAAAAAACCTGAACATGAATTTGTTCTCCTTAGGTTCAGGCTTGGGTTTCTTCTTAGGAAGCACTCCAAGGTATCCCTCATTGCTCCTTATTTTCCTCCTAGTAGAAGATTTTTCCATCTTGGACATAATAAATGACAAACCACAGAGGGAATATTGTGTTCTTCTATCGCAATGCTTGCCTACACTTAGAATTTGCAAGAATTGATGCATGCAATGGGATTTCATTAGTTTATATATATAATGCTGTGGTTGGGGTTGATGTCTCACTAATTACTTAAAGAAATTATGCATGTACAACTCAAGACAAGCTTCGGCGTTCCACAATTTCTACAAGGCTCCACTCAGTAGCCTCGAAACCACTCTGAGCAAACAAAAACAGTTTGCTATATAACATTCGGGCTTCAAACTCCAATAATTCAAGTGCGGGAGGTTCTATCAAGCTTGTATGTGACTGAACACCAGGATATGTAGTGCACCCTAAAAGTAAATTGCAATTGATGCTAAGCAAATTCTCCTTAGAGAGGGTATTCTGAGAGACTGAGACTATCAGGTTATGTGCACTTCTATTGAAATCTACAAGGATGCTATTTATTCATCAATTTCTCTGCAAAAAGAGGACAAACCATGCACCACTATGATTAGAACTGCTTATTGCAAAAGAACCTCATTATAGCAGGTAACCAAGGGAAAGCTACAAACAGTCAACTTTAGTAGTTAAACGTAGGGAAAACCTATCCAAAATGTGAGCACGGTGCACTGTAGAATAGGTGAACATAACACTAGTACTACTTACTACACCGCTCCTAAGAATTCAATGGAAAAATGAGGTGGGGACTCTAAAACCCTAAAATTAGCAATAGCCTTAAACGAATTACATCAAAAGCGGTTGTAAGTAACTGCACGACTAGCTAAACAAATGGAGAATTACAGATTCATTTCATCAAATGAACAAGTGGATGGGGTTTCAAGCTAAAGCATAGAATCACATCAAGATGCCTCCATATAAATTATCAGACTATGTATGGGGATTCGTTATATTTCCATGGTCAATCACCAAAATCCAAGGACTAATTCTGATTCATCTTCTCCCTGATGCATCTCGACGTATTGCTGAGTGACTGCCGAATACAATTTTTCACCTAATTCCTGTACCACAAAAACTTATATCTTTCCTCAAGAATCCCACGCCATCCTATTTGCTACCATTAATAAAACATACAATGTAGCTCCACAAAGCCTCACTATCGTTGATAATCTCAAACTACAAGTCAAACCAAAATTCTGTTGTCTACAAACCAAAACTATATCTTCTACACAATTGTATTAGTGACCAGTGCCTTTCAATCAATCACTTCTATGAATGAAGAAGAAATACTAACTTGATTTAGTGCTTATAGATGCAAATGTAAATGATATCAAGTCAATGTATTCAATTCAAGATATATGGAATTAATAGCAAGGTCATCCAGTAGCACTTTAGCATACAAGAGATCATTAGTCATGTAACCATATACAATTCAATTGTAGTATTTAACCAACCAATAACCTTCCATTCAAGTATGAGGACTCATATAAATATAGCAGCAATAATATAGTATGAAAGTTCTAATTATGACAATTTTATAGCAGTAGTGAAGGTTACTAATGTAAGGTGTATAAGAGTTTTAGTTTTGCATTCAATGTAAACCACACCACTCCAAACGTTGAACACTGTTCTTAGCAATATAGGAAAACCACCAAATGTATGTTGCAGACTTGTAGCTATGCAAATAATTTAAATTTTCAGACTTTATTTACCTCTCTTAAACAATTTCACCATCCAAATAATAGTTAACCTTTGATTCAATTCTATTTTTACTGTGGTTGTAGGTAGGGAGGGCTGTCAAAGTTTGACAGTTTGTAGTTTATTGCAGACTATAGGCAGCAGGTGGAAGTGTGTTGATATAGGGCTGTTACATCCTTGTTTTCAAAATGGTTGCTGAAATGGTAACAACCAACATAGATTCCTCTCAAATAGAAAACCTGGTGGCCATTTAAAGAAAAAACATGGCATGGAGTTATCTTGGCACCTAAGAGAATTGGGTTTTTGAGTCCACAGAGCACAAGTTATTGTATTATAATTAACACAATAGCCACTTACATATCCTATTAAAAGCATTCACAGTCTAGCTTTGAACTGTCAATTCATGGGAATTTTGACATGATGCCAAAAATGAATGAACAAAACTAGAAACAAACCCACATTTTGCAGACATGCCAACTAGATAAATACCCACAAAATTATATGAATCAAATCCATATTTTATGGTGAGGATATGAACTTGCTTAGCCTGATCATAAGCCATGATGTTTGCACAAATCTTAAGCACAGTCGAGAAAGTAAAATCATTCGGCCTCATCCTCATCATTGACAATTTCCAATGCATCTTGAGAGCCTCTTCATCTTTCCCATTTAGACCATACCCTACAATCATATAGCTCCACAAAACCACCACATTCCATTCAGGCATATTGTCAAACACTTTCCTTGCATCCCCAAGAAGAAGAGGAACAAGAACAACAAACATGTTATCCCCACATCCTTTGAGGAATGCAATGAGCAACAACAACACCATACAGTGATGAATTTCCCCCTAGAGGTGATTGACAACAAGCTAACACATGCATGACAACATTAAAATATCTCATTCCCTTCTTCCTTTTCCTCGATAACTGTTGGTTTTATTTCTCACATTGAATTTCCAAAGTTCACCTCGACAACTCGTGCTTCATGCTTGCAAGGATATTTGAGCCATTTCATCTCCGCCAC
>LPNX010444691.1:38966-46397 GCA_001517045.1 Pseudotsuga menziesii
ATCAACATGATGATGACAACGATGGTGATCAACATGATGATGATGATATTGAAGATGATGATGATGAAGATGAAGATGATGATGAAGATGTTGATCTTGATGATGATGATCATGATGATGCTCTTGATGATGGTGATGATGATGATGAAGATGGTGATGTTGTTGTTGACGATGATGACGGTGATGATGATGAAGATGAAGATGGTGTTGATGAAGATGGTGATGTTGACGATGATGGTGATGATGATGATGATGATGAATTTGAAGATGATGATGAAGAAGATGAAGACGACAACGATGACGATGACGATGACGATGATGAATATGAAGATGATGAAGATCACGATCTTGATGCTGCTACTGCTGCTGCTGATGGAGAAGATGATGACGATGAAGATGACAATGACGACGAAGATGATGATACTGATGAAGATGATGACGACGATAATGATGATGACGGTAATGAAGACGATGACATTGATGGTGATGACGATGAAGATGATGACGATGATAATGATAATGATGAAGATGATGATGAAGACGATGATGATCAACATGATGATGATGATGAAGATGATGATGCTGAAGATGACGATGATGTCGATGATGATGAAGATGTTGATCGTCATGATGATGATGATCATCATGATCTTGATGATGATGGTGTGATGATGATGATGATGATGAATATGATGATGATGAAGATGCTGGTGTTGATGATGACGATGATGATGGTGACAATGAAGATGATGATGATGGAGATGATGATGATGATGACGACGACGACGATGATGATGAAGATGGTGATGTTGATGATGATGATGATGATGATGATGATGGCGATGAAGATGATGATGATGAATATAACAATGATGATGATGATCAAGATGGTGATGATGATGATGATGATGATGATGATGATGGTGATGTTGATGATGATGATGATGATGATGATGATGATGATGATGAATATGGTGATGTTGTTGTTGATGATGATGATGATCAAGATGGTGATGTTGTTGTTGATGATGATGTTGATGGTGATGTTGATGACGATGAATATGATGATGACGATGATGATGAATATGGTGATGTTGATGATGATGATGGTGATGATGACAATGAAGAATATGATGATGAAGATGATGATGACGATGACGATGACGACGACGATGATGATGATAATGATGATGATGATATTGATGATGATGGTGATGATGATGATGATGATGAAGATGAAGACCTAACGTTTCCTTCTTGGGAGGAGAAAAAAAGTAAGGGAATCCACCTCCTATTTGTTTTGTTTCACTATGAGGGAAACACCTCATAGTAAAGGATTTTAGGGTTACAAGATTAGCAAAAATTGTCCCAAAAAAACTCTACTACAACCTTTGTTATTGGTAGCATAGGTTTTAAAGGATATTCAACATAATTGAAAAATTCTAAGTAGCCAGAGTTCGTAGTGGAGGTTTTCTTTTTCGGTGCTTTATGATATATAATTTGTACTGGTACATGTGTTTTATAATATATGCAGTGATGCATATAATACAATAATATGCATTGGTGTGTATTTAGTATTTTCAATGCACCAATGTGTATATTGTAATGTCGGTGCACCAATGCATACATTGTTTGATATAGGCACTAGTAAGTATAACACAAAAAATCAACGATGCATACTTTTTATTTTAAGTGCATAAGTGCATATTTTTTATTATACATGAATGGATGCATATAAAATGCATAAAGTGAGATGGTGCATAATTGATATTAGAAACACATTGGTGCATATATCATGTAAAGAGAATTGATGTGTATATGTCCTAAAAAAACATCGGTTTATACATTATGTAAAAGAGAACTAATGGGTAAAATACTTTGTTATCTTAGTTCAAGGAAACGTAAAATATACACCAACTAGTTGAAATAATAGAATGTGTATGGTTCACTGATGAAATTTTCCACACCGCGGATATGCAAATGTTATTTATTATTTTTACAAAGTTTCAATTACTCATTAGAAAATCATTTTTCTATAATAATATTTTTTTTATATTTATTTGTTGCAATTGGATATAAGAGCCGATTAAACTTTTGTTCATTGTATCTATGAAAATCATTCATATAATTAAATTTGAATTAATTATCTACAAATCATATATTTTAAAAGTAATATTTATTTTTATTTCTTAATTATTGTACTTGGATAAGCACATTGATTACACCTTTGTTTATAGTCAGAATGTACATCATTCATATATTTAATCAATAACATAAAATTTTGTGACATTAGAGAATACGATAGATGAAGAACCCATTTTATTATATAAGAATAGGAAAACAAAAATTGGGACATCATAGAAGTCCACGATAATCAAAATGTCATTTTTACATTATTACAATTATTGATAAATTACAATTATTTATATAATATATGAAACAAGTTGAATGTGATTTTCATTGATGTCAAAGGAGTTCAGTGAATGACGAAAGGATAACCAAAGACATGATGACAGGGTAAACTCAGTGAAAGACAAAGTAATGACAAAGGAAGTAGACATGGAAAGTATGATGATGTGGCATGTATGGAGAGGCTGAAAAGACACATAATAGTTTTCTGGTGCTATCAAGAAGTCAGTGTTGTAATCTGACATCATTCTAGAAAAATATGGAAACTTTGTGAAACTTTGGAAATTGACTAAGTATGAAAAAGTAGTCAAAACTACTCTAAGAGAATTCCCACCATAACTCATGGTTTGAATAAAATTCCCACACCAGCAAATCATGCTATAGCTTGTTGAACTGGCTATCTAGCCATGGTCTCAGTTTTCCTTAATCATTTCTGAGGAAAACATTATAAGTCGGCCAAAATAGGGTTTCAGGATAAACCTTGGAGAAATTCTTGGACATGGCTAAGTGTTGGAAAACTGGTCCAGGTGGCCTTTGATCCATGACATTTGATAAATTTATTTTCACAAGGACAACCTTTGGCGGACATTTCCAAACGACCTCTCAAAATCCTGTTCTCAACACTTTTGGCAGATTGATATTTTGCATATGTGACCATTGTAAGTTAGCCTGAAAGTATGGCTGGATAGCCATTTAAACAAATAAAAAATGTATTCCAATTGATGAACCTATTTACATACACCCAACATCTGGTAGGAATTTGAAAGTGGTCTTCCAAACTGCTTATTGACACTTAAACAAATTTCTTCAAACCCTAAGTCACCGCGGCGATTTTATTTTTTTCATCAAAATCGGAGAGTGAGACATCCACAATGTGAGGAATATCATACTAACTTAACTATTCCAATATTCTCTCCTGCAACCTCATCATCTAACCTTGGTGGGAATTTTACTGGGATAGTGCAAATGAAGGTGAGAGGCACTATTGGCATATTGATATCTTCCTCCTCAGAGACTCTTTGGGCAATATGAAACCATGGTTGGATGCACCAACCAACATACTAGAGCCTGTCACTTACATATAATTTTTCGCATCATCCCATGAGAGGTGGCGCACATTTCCTTGAGGCTACTTAGGCAGATTTTACCAATAATTCCATACTCGGACAATTTGTCCAAAACCTAAGGTGGATTTTTCATTTCACCCAAATCCTGAACTAATGCAACTAGATGATGTATTACATCTTATTGAGCACACCTATTCTGATTTCACTCCAAGACTCATCTTCATTTTCCCTAAGCGGGCATTTTACTGAACTTTGGTGTAAGACTGCCTGAAACCTTGTTTTGGCAGATCCATATCTTCTTCCTCAAGCATTATCAAACCAATATGAGAACATGGTTACGTATAAAAACATACACATACATGATGATTATGTGGTGTGGTCATTTCCTTCAACCCACAATTTATGGCAGGCATTTCCTTAGAGCAATTCTGACTAATTTGACCAAAAATACTTCTTTTGGAAGACCTGTATCTTCTTCTTCAAGGAGATTTTTTGAGAACCTATGCCATGGTTAGATAGATATTTCAACAAAATATGGGATGGTAGGTCATGGAGAATATTTTATTCCTCTTATGAATTATGGTGGTCATTTTCATAAGACAACTGCTTTAGGGCAATTCTTCAACACTTAGTCAAAATCCCCAAATTATCATACTGTCACCAATTACTACCAAGCCCCTGCAATTAGAGCAAGGAAAATAACATTTTCCATCTCCCCTTGCCTCTAATGCCGCTCTAAACTGAGCAAGCTTCCTTGCATTTTCATTCATAGTGAAAAATCCTTGTAGTGATAAGTAATTGTCTTACCTACACCATACCAAACAAAAACTTGTCAAATACATTAGATCACTACTACATTTTGCCCAAAAATCCGACGGCCGTATTGTCGGATTTTCGACACTTCCCTGTCGCATGTACGACACTATGATTTTTTTTTAAGCGTCGAAAACTTGTCATCGCTTATCCGACACCTAACTAACCGTCGGTTAAGCGACACCGAAGTAACCGTCGGTTAAATTTAAAGCGTCGGATAAGCGACATCAATAACCGTCGCTTAAACGACGTCTATAACAATGAAGCGTCGAAAAGGCGACAGGGCGAACCGTCACTTTTTTGTAGAAGATCTTGTAGAACCGCTGGAAATGAGACATGTAGGACCGTCGCATAAGCGACGGAAATGGAGATTAGCCGTCGAAAACGCGACATGTATGACCGTCGCATAAGCGACGGAAATGGAGATTATCCATCGAAAAAGCGACATGTAGGACCGTAGCATAAGCGATGGAAATGGAGCTTAACCGTCGCAAAAGAGACATATAGAACCGTCGCTTATGCGATGGACGTGGATTTTTAAAAAAAAAAAAATACTTGCAGATTGGGTATAAATTGGCTTTGGTATATGGGTCATTTAATTGAGATACCCAATCAATTTATGATGTCGAACTTCCTTCAAAACGCTCAGCATCCGTTGATATTTCCAATGGCTCTCAAAAACCGTCAATTGACTGTGTAAAACCTTTCATAACCTCTACACATCAGTAAACTGATTCCTGCCTGCAATTTCTTATCAAAACTCAAGGAATTGCCTCCTTTAATTTGTCACTCTATAAATAGGATTACAAGACATGATTCAAGCAAAAAAAAATGATTTCAATTTCTATCAACGACTGGATTATACAATTGCTCTGTGCACAAATTCAATCCTCTATACAATAAGAAACCAATTTTCTGTATTATCTCCTTTCCACAACTTCTGCGCAACAAAATAAGGATTTCTCTACAAATATTATAATATATCCCTAGATTTCTATAAATCAACTTGCATTTGCACTCATACGACCATAATATTTCATTTAAACAAGATTTTCTTTTGATACGCTCAAAACATCTAATCAGTCATTTACTCTATGCTCCATAGATGCGCATGCTTTGTATACAAGAAGAATTACACCCTGATATTTGTAAATCTTACAATCATCCATACAGTTCGATCTTGACAAACTAGAAACCTTTTCCAAACTTAAATTCTTCAAATAGGCCTTTACAACTATAGTAATGTATCTATGTGCATGCTCCAGGAAACTGAATTCCGAGATCCTCTCTGTCTCTGACCTAATTTCCAATTTCTCTCGAGCTAACTAAGCTCTAATGAGCTACCAAGAAGCTCTCCCCCTAGATCACTCGAACTGCATTTAAGATAACTCCTACTCTATTTTCAAATAAAGGTTGGCAAATCATACAATGGTATACGTGGTTTATAAATCTTGATAAAATAAATTTCAAAGTCAATCAACAAATATATTTGTATAATATGAGATAACGAACAATTGTGTGTATATAACATTAAGTCTACGACAATAGATGGTAGTGTAGTTCATTCTGCTACCTCTGGCAAGGCTACAGCACCACCACTGGGCATCCATCATTGTCTAACTCTATAAAATTCGTTGTTGTATTGCCACTATGTACTCACTGTGAAAATGCAACCATATAACCATTGTAAACATTACCAACAAAAAAAGGACAATTGAAATAGCCTGAAATTACCCTGAGAGAAATCCCAGTCTAAAGGTCTAAGCCAGACCAGAAAAAAAGGTTGGTTCTGATCTAGACCAGCCCTCAGGCCTCAACAAAGCAGGTCCCACCAGCGTGCCATCATGCCCAATGAACTGAAAAATCAAGCAAATAAAGGAATACAAGGGGATACTCATAGAGCGTCAGAACACTTAGGTGTTCCTGGAATGTTACATAATGTGGATGCCCTTCCATCTCGGACTGCCAAGCCTTTTACCTTCTGCAAAGCTGTGTTACAAAAGAGTGCCAAGTCTTCTACCTTTTTAACATGTTCTTCAGTAACTTCATGCAGGCTACAATTTTCTGGGCCAGGGTTTCGGATTTATAACATCTTTCAACAGTATACCTACGGTAAACAAAGTCATAGACGTTCAAATAAAAGCTAATAATTTTTATTTTTAACGAATAGCAGAAACTCATCTAAAAGCCTAGTAGTGTTTTATTTGCAATATGTGAAAAGATTGAGATTTATAATGGACTTCCTACCACCTTATTTTGCTGGACTTTATGTCAGAGATTATGTTGCTTGATTCTGGTGGGATGCATCTCTGTCTTTGCTATGCATTTAAACTTTAAAGTCAACATTATAATACTTGTCACAAACTAATATCTCAATTAACAAACTATTAAACAAATTGGAGACATCATGAACTAATTATAACTTCAAGGACTCTGAAATTTCTCATTATTCAGCATACCTTTTGGCAATGCATTAAACTCTTCAGCAATCCTGGAGGGCTGTGAATGTGATGCTTCTTCTTCCATTACCACAAATGATTTCAACCACAATTCAGACATTCTGCACAAACACTTGACACTGTCCACTACTGATTGCTTTACCATGAAGGAAAGATACAGGAAGCAGCAACTATATTAAGGGAATTGGAATTAAGGAAAGATACAGGAAGTAGCAGCAGCATTCTATAGAGGATGGGAGGTTTGCTTATACTGATGATGCTCTTGTTCTTGTAGCTCGCATTCTTATTATAAGGACATCCACAGGGTCAAAATATCCAAGAAGTTTGTACCAGTGTACTGTTCTGTACCTTTGCTTGAGTAGATTTAGCTTATGGACCAACTCCTTGAATATCATGTACATAGACTGAAGTCAAACTGAAATGATGTGAACTCAACTAAAGTGCATTGAAGTGAACTAAAGGAAAAGTCAATTGAATTGAACTCTATTAGACTAGAGTGAGTTGAGGTGGAAGTCAAATAAACTCCTTTTGGGTAGACCGTAGGGCACACTTCTCCATGGACTGAAGATAGAGGTCATAGATAAAATAGATGACCAGAATTGATATAATCTAAGAGTTGGATAAGGCAAAGTTATACTCCATTCAATAGCTGATTGAATAAACAGTTTGGAACTGCCACAAAC
>LPNX010444699.1:0-67077 GCA_001517045.1 Pseudotsuga menziesii
CTTAGACTGAGTTCTCTTTAAAAAAAAAAATCTTGAAAGATAGAAAATACCAAAGGTAAAGTCAGTCAAGGTAAATGCATATAAGGATCGATGATCAATGATGAAGTCGTAAGTGGGATTAATCACAACTCCGACGACAAATGTATATCATATCATGGTTAAGGAGATCGAGGGTTACCAAACACAATCAAAATTTTGAAAATACTCCGCCAAAGAGAAAATGAATAGTTTAAGGATTCGACGATTTGGGTCAGAAGAAGCCAGACACCAAATCGTCTCTCAGATCGATGCTCCTGTTTGCTTTGGTTTGCTTTGCTTTGCTAGAAGTAACAGGATCTGTTACTTCTAGGATCTGTAACAGGAAGTAACAGGATCTGTTACTTGGGCATATAAAAAATTGGCAACTTTCCAGCTTTGATTGCATGGCGTGGTCGTCACTTATGGAAACCAACACCCATCAATCCCTAGCCCTAGCCCTATGTTTGTTTATGTTTATGTGTTTTACTCATCTATCACGTAATTTGCTTCTCTTTGTCTACTTATCCGCTTCGTGGCTTGACACGTGAATTTATTATGTTCAACTAATTGATGAATTTGTGATCGATGTGTGTTTCAGTAATGCACTGGACTTAAATTTTTTTCTGTGAAACAGACTTGACTTGTTGTGGCAGCAACAACTAAACTTAGTACAAGAAAAACATGAGAATTAAAGTATTATTATCAATGGCGTGGTATCGAATCCTTGGAGTACGTCAATTAGAAGGTATCGATATGATGTATGAATATTCATTGGAAGTTCTAGAGTGATTGAAAACTTTGATACAGAGACCCTTGTCCACACAAACACAAACACACTCGATCCCACATTTTGGTATATGTTGAGAACGTTGGCAGCAGCATATACCTTGCAGCTTATTTCGTAGATGTTGAGAACCAAAAAATTGGCAATACCAAATCCAAATTCAAAACGACGGGTCATTCATAAATCCCACAACATGGTATGATCTATCGACGCACCTTGCAAACATCTAGAGATTAACCAATTCTAACGTACACTGTAATCTGCATTTTGTGGGATATTCTAAAGTAATTTTGTTTTATATTCTCTATAAACTGCAATTTTTTAAACTTGAAAACTCTTTGTCAAATCCTCTCATAAGTATTTGTATATGTTAAGGAGTAGTAATAATTTCTGGTTTGTATTGGAGTCATAAGCATATTATTTTCTGGTATAATAAAGTGTTTTTTAAAGTCATAAGAAAACAAATCAATTCTTAAATTCTTAGTTAATAAACAAGGCAATGATACATAGAGCATTAGAGATTTTAGATCAGAGTTATTACGGAAATGCTAAGTGATTCAAAACTTGAACTTATTGGTTATCTTTCTTTTGAGGAGATCATCCTGGTATATTTATGTCAGATTTTAAATTTTTCCACAATTTCAATTTCAAATCATCTTATTTCATAATAATTCCTTAATAATAATAAGCATTTCTCCTTATTGGATGAACCAGATTTGTATGTTCAGACCTAAACAGAGAAACACAGGTACTTTGATTTGCCTAAAAAATGTTTGATTGGATGTTATACATAGCTTCATCAAATCTAAAACCTTCGAAGTTTTCAGTTTATACAATTTCAGCAAACAAATTAACCATTACAAAATAAAATCGGTGGGTTGAAACAAAATAATCTCCAATACCATTATAAAATAAAATCGGTGGGTTGAAACGTTGTAAGTTATCTCACTTCAGTGAATATAGTTGTAAAAAGCAATCGATTAGGCTTTCTAACTTGTCCATCTATACAAATTGCTAAAGGCTTCCTTCCATGTCCAAATTGGTATTGTCTATATATACAAATTGCTAAAGGCTACTTTCTATGTACAAATTGACAAATTGCTAAAGGCTTCCTTCCATGTCCAAATTGGTATTGTCTATATATACAAATTGCTAAAGGCTACTTTCTATGTACAAATTGGTAAAATCCCAATAGTGAAGAAATTTATAGCTTGTTAGGTATTTGTCAATTTGTTGTGTTTTTACCACAACCATGTAATTATCATTTTACAAAAACTTTTAGATAAGGTTGGTAGTATTCCACTATTTTTATTATGCATTTACATCTTAGAATTTAAGACATGTAAAAATCTATAATGATGTTACAATATCAACAAGTCAATAAATACCTTATAATTATTTTAAAATAAATAACAATACTTATCACACTAATATAAATACAATTGTTCATAATCCTAATGAAATTAACCCACTTTAAAATAAAAAATAAAAAATAATCGTATAACAAATAACGTTCAAAATGACGAGTTGTATAATTCATTTGAAAATGGTGTTTATACTTAGTATTAAGAAGAATACTAATAACGAAAATATATTTGGATGTAAACCATTATATATATATATATATATATGTGTGGGTAATTGAAAGTAAAAGATATGATAATTCATACAGTTTTTGTGATATAATTTGAAATGTTCACTATAAAGTTAGATACATAAATAAGTTAATGTTAATTTTCAATCAAACTTATATCAAGTGCCAAAACAATTTACATGTTAAGGTAGAATGGTAACTAGTGTATACTCAAATAATAACTTTGTCATCTGTAGTTTCAACATTGAGCTCTCTCTTTCAGTTTAGTTTTCAAAATCTTTATAAAACAATATGTGTCAACATAAACGTGGAAAATATTACATGTAAAAACATAAATTGATTGATAAAACCTCCATTTCATGCCACCATATACTCTTTCAATAATGAATATATATCAAATAGAATATATTTTGGAGGTAAGTATATATCTCATTTTATATATTAGTTACTGAAAAGTGCATTTTAGATATCAATTATTGGAAAAGTACATAATCCTCTTGGTACAGCATGAGTGGGCCTAATGGTTAAGAGTGTGTGATTTCTCTTAGGAGGTTACAGGTTCAAATCCAGAGGGATACGCCATAGCATTCTAAAGAGAGACCAAGGAAATCTTGGATAACAACTAATTCAAAAGAGGCACAATAGAAAACAATGTGTGATGTCACTAGGGAATTTGAAATCAATGAAGACTTCAACAATGTTTCCAGCTGAAGTATGGCTATTAGATATTTTCTTTTTCAATATTAAATTTATTCTTTTAACCAACTGAAAACATCTCTTCAAACATTCTTAGAAAAAGGTGTATACCAACATATTTTGGAAATTCAATGAGGAGGTTATAACACCTTAAAAATAATAAAGTTTTTTTCCAGAATTAACTTAATGGTTTATTGTCAGCGATGATAGTAATTACTAGGTGAATATGGGCTGATATAAAACAATGCCATTCGTAATAATGCCCATGTTTTTCTTGTACTCAATATGAAAAAGTTTGGGCTAAGTTTAACGGTTGGGGCCACAACAACTATGTTTCACAAAGAAAAAATTATGTCCAATGCATTCCTTAAACACAGAGCATCACAAATTCTTCGATCAATTAGACATAAATTCGCATGTCAATCCACCAAGCAGAGAAGCAGACAAAAAGAAGCGAACTTGGTTCAATAGGTCATAGAGTAAAAAGCAGATTCGAGAAGAAGAAGGGGCTTGATGGGCCTCACAAGAAGTTTGAAATTGGGTCTGAGACGTGATGATGACACCATGCAATCAATGTTGGAAACTTGTCAATTATTGAGATGCCGAAGGAACATAGCCTGAGGCCAATTCTTGAGGTGTTGAAGNTTTGAGACGTGATGATGACACCATGCAATCAATGTTGGAAACTTGTCAATTATTGAGATGCCGAAGGAACATAGCCTGAGGCCAATTCTTGAGGTGTTGAAGGAACATAGGATTATTGGAATTTTTCCTTCTTTTTGTCCAAAACAAGGCTGATTCATTTCATTAGGATTATGAACAATTGGATTTCTATTAGAGTGATAAGTATTGTTATTTATTTTAAAATGAATTATACAGTATTTATTTAAGAATATATTTTCTATATTGTAACATCATTATAAACTTTTGCATGTTTTAAATTCTAAGATGTAAATGAATAATACAACCATCAAAATAGTGGAATAGTACTAACCTTATCTAAAAGTTTTGTAAAACAATAATTACATGGTTGTGGTAGAAATACACCAAATTGACAAAGACCTAACAGGCTATAAATTTCTTCATTATTAGACCTTTACCAATTTGTACATGGAAGGGAGCCTTTAGCAATTTGTATAAATAGATAATACCAATTTGTACATGGAAGGGAGCCTTTAGAAATTTGTATAGATAGACAAGTTAGAAATCCTAATCGATTAAATTTTACAACTATATTCATTGGAGTGAGATAACTTACAACATTTCATCCCACCACTTTTCTTTTTATAATGGTAATGGAGTTTAAATCCAGTTGTAAGTGTTAATCTGTTTGTTGAAATTGTATAAATTGGAAACTTCAAAGGTTTTAGTTTTGATGAAGCTATGTATAACATCCATTCAAACATGTTTTAGGCAAATCAAAGTACCTTTGTTTCTTTATCTAGGCTTGAACATACAAATCTGGTTCATCCAATAAGGAGCAATGCTCAGTAATAATAATGTTTATTGTTATTAAGGAATTATTATGAAACAAGATGGTTTGAAATTGAAATTGAAATTGTGCAAAATTTAAAATATGACATAAATATACCAGGATGGCCTCCTCAAAAAAGAGATAGAAAATAAGTTCGGGAATAAATCTTTTCTAAAATATCTATTGCTCTCTATATTATTGTAGTGGTGATTTCTCCCCTGCTACATGCAAAAGCACCTACCCTATATCATCCAAATCATAGGGAAGAATTCAAAAATAATAGCGCGAAGCAAAAACAACAATAACGATATTTTTTTTTATATTTTTTCAAATATATTCTACTAACTAACAAACATAAAAGAATTCATACCTTTTTCTAAAATGTGGGCCACTGCAGCTATCCAAGGAAATTGTCCCGCAACTCCACAGTTTGGGTCTCCAGTCTCTTCCACAAATGGTTTTCAAATGGGGAATGGATCCAAATGGGTACGGAGCTAGCTCAACGTACACCATGGGAGATGATATGGAAAGATATGGGAATAATGGCAGAAAAGTGAATGATGTGACTAGGAGCAAATGGAAAAAAGTGTTTTGGGGGATACCTTCACAATGTATTTATAGGATGGTCTAAGGGTTTTTGACCCATGGTATTTTATTGTTCATGGTATTTATCTATGGTTTTGTACCCATTATCATTTTTAGGGTTTTTTGGTCCTTTATGGAGAGAGCGGGGATAAATCACAATAAATTCTCAACTTCCCTTCATTTATGGGGAAGGAATAATAATGTTCTGGACCATATTTAGTGTAAATGTAGTTATGAAGGTCAAAATGAAGGAAATAATGGTGTGAATATGATGTATGACTATGATTTAGACCATGGAGAGATAGGTGAACAATTTTATTGTTAACAGATTGGCCCCTTATGTGTGAGGGTAGGATCTCATCGTATGGCTGATAGACATCATAGGATCAAGGAAAAATGGTGACAACTGTGGAGAGAATAGAGAGGACCGCAAAGGAGTGGAGTCTCCTCATTCTAACTACGGTGTCTTTTGGTTTGTATTTCTTCTTAAAAATGGATGAGGTACATATAATATCAAACATGTATATGGACAAGGTGAGGATACCCATGCTCATAACAATGTCTCTAAAAATAAAAATAGGGATCAAGGCTCAAATAATGGGAGCCAATCAATACATATACAAATAGTGATAAATAATGGTGGCCTCAATGGGAGGCTGAATACAAATGATGATATGAAGAACTGATACATAGGAACAATGGCATTCTCATAGAATGCAATATTAATACAATTGATTCTCTACTAGATCTGGAGGTGTACATAACTGGCTGGAATCAATGACTATGAGTCAAAATATCTGTGTTACAATATACATCATCAAGTATTAGAGATACCCAAAACCATAACACTAAGGGGATTCCGAAAACTATTGTCAACGCAACCCAAAAATCACAAGGGACATGAAACTGTATGGGTCCCAAAAATAGACTCACCAATGTGCTAGAGTAAGGTGACAATCGGTGTCTTTGACCAAATAATCAAAGGACCAATACCCTGTATGAATCTCAATGGTGGGATAGTGTAGCTGAAGTCGAGCACATGAGACAAAACCAACCTGAAAGTCACTAATGACTCCTTCAAGTGGTCTAAGGAACTCATCAATGGGGTGGATGAAACTAGGATATAGGGACCTCTGGGTCTATCCTCTAGAATAAATGTGTTGATGTCGATAGAGAGAGACCTGAAACTAACAAGGAAATGATGTTTCATTGATAGAAGCATGAGGGGGATAACCATATATGTGGAATGGTTAGGGAACTGAGACACTGAATGGGGAACAGGGGCAGGGGAGTATGGGGGACTCAAACTTCCTTTGTTCAGAGTATGATGGCAAGGATGACCTAGAAGCAAATGATATTGACTCATGGTAAAGGGATCATAACTGTGAAGTCAGGAAGATAACTACAATGGGAAATACTTGGGGGAGTAACTGGAATATCGGATATCCAGGGGAGTACTCTGAACAAAGGAAACCCAATGGGGGAAATATTCCATAATGTGAGATCATATATGTTGGCATCTAGAGACACCATCGTGGGAATTCTTCATAGTTTAAGGAGCACAAACAAGGGAAAGAAGTATGCTCAGTATGATACGATCACGTCGATTTTTATCGAGCCCGAGACGTTAAATGCTCGATGGTGTTTTCCTTTTTAGAGAGTCTAAAAATAGGAAGAAGACTCTAGTGTGGTCTCTTTTTTGTACAGTAGTCTCCTACATTCGAAAAAGGATAAAAGTGTACAAAGGAGAGCTCTCCCAACTGAAAGGGGAAGAGAGACTTATTTACTGTAGGTAGTCCAACCAGGCCGAAAAAGGTTAAACCTATACTGACTAGATGGTAATTCAAATACTTTTACAAGCATGAATGAAACCAAGTTTGCTCAGCAATATTTTCTTGATGAGAGGGTTGGAAAATAGCTTAAAGACAACCCATAATGAGATTTTTCATAAGTTACGGTCCCAATATCTGAGAAAGAATAAAAGAATACAAAGGGAAACGTTCCTAGCTGGAAGGTGCTAGGGTGGTCCTTTTCTTTTGATAGTCTACATAGTCTGAAAAAATGATATAAACGAGGCCACATAGACTCCTTTTCTAATAATTTAACTAGCGTGAAAGGAAGAAAGTGTGCTCGATAATATTTTCATTCTTTTAGGAGTCAGAAAAGAGCTTAACAAAAAACATGTAATGGTCATTCAAGAAAGGAGGAAGTGTTCGATGTACCAAAGGGGTGATGTTGTCACAACTACATTTGAAAAAAAAATCTAACGGCATCAACCGACGACACTCTGAAATTCGGCCTTCTGTCTAATTTTACTTAAGATAAAATGCAGTTTTTTTTCATAGTGGCCTGATACCTGTTGTATTTTTGACACTAAATGGTAATTATATATCAAGTTCCTAGATCACCAGTTTATAAATTTAATGGATTGTGACCAGTTTTGCTGCTATAGTTTACCCAATTATTGGGTTCCACAGGAGATGTTTGGCCCTCGGAGGGCGTATTGGGTTGGGTGTATGAACTGAATCTTGACAATCCCTTTGGCACACACTGGGATTCCTCCTTATCCTAAGCATAATTTATACTCTACTCCATTACTTTAAGTATTGCATGTGGTAGCCACAAATCCCTCTACCTCATGGATAGTTTATCTGGTTACCAGTAGATTAATACACACCAAGAGACAAAGAAGGGAGAGGAAGTTGCGAGAAAAAAACCATGAGAAACCTCCTTTTTATGCTTTCTTTGCCCTAAATTTACAAACAATCTCGATTAACTTCTGTGGGATCTCAATCAAGTAATGGGAACAAGTCCAACGATTAATGGAGACAAAGCTTCTAGGTAAACCCAAAATTGAACCGGTGGAAAACAAGCTCAATCTGGGGATATAAGGCCCATCTCACCCAACGTTACTCAGTGGTTTGACGAGTTCATAGGAACATTTTTTCCATGGAAGAAATCAAGGTTCAATACATCTCTCTATTCATTGAATACCCATTCATTTTTTAGTTTTTCAAGCCGTTAGATTTTATTTATTTTTATTTTATTTGCATATTGGTTCCGCTGGAGTGGGGTTGAAAACAAAATAGGGATCCATACTGGTAGTGGAGAAGCACATCACATCACCTTTGTTGGTCCAATTCTTTATTCAATCCATTTGTTTGCATTATATGTATGTTGTTCTAATAGTAATGATAGATCCACAAAATGAAATATGATATAACCCTAAACTCTAAAGCTATAATCGAAGGGTGGACCCAAACCCTAAAAGACTAAAGAAATCTAGATTCTTTAATCAAAAATTAAAATTGTGCTAACCTTTGTACCTTTCGAAATTCCTATTTAAATGCCTGGACCATCACTAATGATACCAATGTAGGACGATGGAGTGTTGTCATAGATATGCATCACAAATTTCCAAGGATAATCATGGGTGGGGAGGTGATTTCATCTATGCAAGGGTGATTACTTCTTTCCTTATCTCTAGGTGATTTCATATATGCAAGGGTGATTACTTCTTTCCTTATCTTTAGGTGATTTCATATATGCAAGGGTGATTACTTCTTTCCTTATCTCCAGGTGATTTCATATGTTGGGGTTTTCATCTCTCTATTCCTCCTCTAGATATGAAATGATTTAGTTGTGAATTTCTGAAATTTTTGCTTCCTTGATATGAAATAATATGAAATTAGTTGTGAATTTTTGAAAATTTTACTTCCATATTTTCCTCAGGATCAAAGAGAAAACCTGCCACAGTTGCCATCTCTTAGGTTTCCAACACTTATTAACATTAAGACAATTTATATTACCCACATAATTACCCAAAATATTGTTGTAGGGTTTCTTATGCAACTGTTAGGTTTTCCAAAACTCGCCAAAACCTTGTTTTGTTGTTCTTGTTCACAACTAGCTAAGATATTAGGATTTCCTATGGGATTAAGACATTCCAAACATCAAGGTATAGTGAAGACTAATTATTATTGTAGGAAGACATCACCTATATTGAACCTTTCCTAGAACTGCTTCTCATCCATAAAACAAGCCCTAGATTGTTTCTTTACCATAAATTTGTTCCTAAAATGAAACCAGGATTACTTCAAAAGTTTGTTTGAGGTAAAAATAGGCATATAATCATTCATCAACATAACTGGACAAAAATACTTTTTTTTTTTAAATTATGGACCATGGATAGGATTATTTGCTACTAAGGTATGCCTAGGATTGAGGTTTAGGGCGCTTTCAACCCATATTAAAGCCCATAACTTACCAAAATTGTTTATTGACTGCTACATGAATCATATTTTATGTTATTTTTCTAGGTTTAACCATATAAGAGTCCTACAAATACATAGAATATGAGGAAATAACCTTATACCATTTTCCTAGAACTAGATCATGGTTGCATGCCCCTATAAGAACCCTCAAATATACCCAAAATGTTCATCTACTTTTTCTTTAAAAATGCGATTATGCCTAGGGACAAAGGATTGATGTTTTTATAGTCTTCAATCTTATCGCAAAATTATCAAAACTACTTAAAGTGTGCCAAGATTTGGGAGAGATGGCTTATTTTCCTACTTACTATTGTTTAAAGACTCAAAACATATTTTATTATCTTAATTTAAAAACTAGTAAATTAGTAATTGTTGATCATATTTACTGTTAAAAGTAAAAAATATTTACGGTTAATAGTAATTATTATAAAAATAATCAAAAGATAATTTATTCTCTACTTGTCATATTTTTACTCAATTCTTGTTTCAAGCCAAATTCTTTGGAATTGCTTGAGATTCTACCTACTTTGTCAACTAATTTGTAGCATAATGATATATCTACACCTCCCTTTTATATGTATATGTTTGAATGTACCAACAAATTCCACCTTTCATTGCTTGAACAATCCTCGGGGAAAAGTTGAAAGTAAGGGAATGGAATCATCTTGCATTCCTGTTGTAGATGAGGAAGATATACTTTTGTAGGTTAAAGGCTAGGTTTCTTACATATCTCCATAAATTCTCTAAAGTATTCAACATTTTCCTTTATGGACTCATTTACTGACCAATCACCCACAAATATTCTTACAATCTCCATCACCAACTTTTAGAATAATTGTTCTATGATCATTTCAAATGTAACAAGTGCATAGTAGAGTGTAATTGCATTTTGTTAGATGTATATGTTCCATATTTTGTAAATTATATCTATTTTATTTTGTTGTGCTCATTTGAATGTATCCCAAGGGTGCATATAAACATGATTATATATCTCATCCTTCTACCTCTTCCATATTTCTACCAATAAAGGGAATCCAAATAGGGTCTTTATAAGTATTGCAATAAATTTTTATTTAATCATATTTTTCATGGAAACCATGATTGGTGACTCCTAGTCAAAATATTTTACCTTGAAATGTTTTATAGCATTTAAATTTCATTAAATATCCTGTTCAACTTGATTTATGCAGTTTGTATTAGTTCTATATTGCTTGGAATTCACTAGTCAAGGACTTGGTTCTATTTCTATTGTTCCTTCACAAAATTTTCAAGTTAGCCTTATCAAATCTTGATAGGCCCAAGCAATGCAACATTGTGTCCATTGAATATTGTTGGGGATTATTTACTTTGTTTTGGGTTTGGTTTCATCTTATGTTTCAAATGTTGTATGGTTCTATTTTTGTTTCCAAAATAATCTTAGTTGACAATTATGGCTTGTAATTAATATACTCCATATTAGGGAACTCATACCTTGGTGTCTTTAACCCATCGCCTTTTCTAATTCTAGAAGAATGAGGAGAAAACCACATTCTTATTTTAAATACACATCTAACAAAAATTAATTTGAAGTACACTCTAGAAGCTTCTTTGATTCAATTCCTATTATAAATTTATTTCTCATTTTATAAAACATCATTTCTGTTAAAAAACCCACACAACTTAAGCACAATAATTTTAGTTGTGCTTAATATCTTCTTTGATAAGGGAAAAACATGATCTTGAAATCACATATGCTAAGAGTGTATAGCTACAACCTAGAATTTTGCTTTTGAAATATAAAGAACTAAATTCACAAATACAATCATTGATGACCATCATGTGGGACTTGTACTCCCTTCTAGGATAACAACTAAAACTGAACCTGAAACTCAGACACAATTTTTAGACTCCAGAGCACCTAGAAAAACTAAATGAATTCCATGATGCCTTATACCATCACATTTGCTGTGAAAAGTTGTATATATAAAATGACATCTATAGTATCCAAATTAATGCTTGTGCAAAATTTCTGCTTGTTAGGAACTTCACACATATCTAGAAAGTTTATGTTGGTAAGTTTTGTGTTATAGATCTTTATTGAAATTAAATATTCATTCTATTGCCACTTTTTCTTGTGTGAGGTCTGATATCTACCAAATCCAGTCAATATTATCTACTGAAAGGCATCTATAGCAGTTTATATTTGTTCATTGAAGTATGCCCAATTTTTGCAATACAAAGGTGAAAGTTGAAGCAATTTTTTCAAGTAGATGTAGGTTTTGGTTTATTGATTTCATTTTTTTATTGCTTCTTTTGTACTGGTTTCTGTGTTGCTACTGATGTTCAGGAATTCACCTCTGAGTTGAAAAATAAGTTGCCAGTCAAGTGTCCAGGAAAGGCTGAAACTGACTTTACTCTGGCAGTGAAAGATATATGTGAGGAGTATGATGATAAAGGTAAAAAGAAAGAGGACTTTATGCCAGAGATTGATGATGGGAAATCCAGATCATGTATTGATGAAAACTACGAACAAGTAGAGCATCCCATTCTCTTTCTGAAGAGGACTACGTGTGGGAAATGGATCACAAGAAGAAATGATAGCGGGGTCCATTGGATTTGAATCTGTCTGATTCAAACAAAATAGGTAACTCACTTTTCACTTGGAAAATCTATTAATATATACCATTCTAAAGATTCTGCACCAAAATTTCCAATTAGGAAATATAATATACCTGTTTTTCAGTCACAACACCTTTGAATTTATATTGGATGATAGGAATTATTGTGAGGGGGGAATTTTAAATATGATGTAAAGACATCAATGTTTCCCTAGGTGGTCTCTTGAGAATATTGTGCAATCTCATTTGCACATAAAATAAGCAAGGTAAGAGATACCAGGTTGTCTTTGTTGTCGATGGATCACGGTTGAACATAACCTTCCCTCCAAAATTAAAATGACTAGTAGGTGCTAATACAAACTTGGTACCCTACCATGGTTTGGGCATGTTGTTAAAAAATGAGTATAACTAAAAATTTGAAATGATATTATTGCATCAATCTGTCTTGGTTAGTATTGTATTCCAATCGTAAAAGGTTGTTTAGGCGCATAGTAATCTATTTGTATATATTTACGTATGTGTGACTATTGATGCTTAGGAAATTATAGCTCAGAATATGGGAAGATGACTCAGAAAAATTATAGTTGGAAATGATTGATAGTTATGTCCCTCCAAATTGGATTATAAATCATTAAAGTTCATGGTTTTATTCTAAATTTGAATATCTACAGTGGTAATTGTAGGGTAACTGTGTATAGTGTGATATCCTATTTTTGTTCTTTTGAGAGATGGCACATGTTGCAGGATAAGGTAATCGATATAGTAACAATTGAGTTAGTAGCAAATATATTATGGTGTATGCAGTTTATGCTTAGTTTCATCATCAATTGATGTGGGTGCTTATTTTGTTATAGGAAATGGTACTTTTAAAATACAATGAGTAAGTAATGGAATGTGAAGGCATATATATTAGAACTAAAAAGCCATTTAAGAGTACAAAGATGATGTTGAAATAGGTAATATTGATCCCTAGTGATGAAAAAGGATAAAATGGACAAGTTTTTGATAGGTTCCAAGATAAGAAAGGATGATATAATTTTATTGGTGTATGTCAAATGACCACAAATAGGTCAATGGGACTACTAGATAAAGCCAAGGAAGAATAAAAAAAAAATGGTGCAGTCAACTATTAGCTCTTATGCTATTCAAAGCTAAGAAGAAATGTGTAATGGGATTCCTATTGTTCATGATTTGTAATGTTGCCTGGAAGATCCATATGTATATGGTTGGGGGCTGAGATTTGTTTCCTTTGATTGGGCCAAAGTTGTGTGGGTCTAATTGACTATGCTACAACACATGATTTTTTGTAAGTCGACAATGTGATAGGACATCATGTAGGTAGAGTTTGGTACACAACCTATGTTCCTTGAAACAATTTTCAGATTGGTCTCTTTTGTCTATAGGATACGATCCATAGGTAATAAAATTTTGAGTTGAGAGTGATACCCTTTCGAACTTTTAATGGTCTCCTCATTTTTTCACGTTCTTGTTCCATAGGAAAACCAAATATCCAACTACAACTTGTTATCTTTGAATT
The DNA here is from genome assembly GCA_001517045.1 of Pseudotsuga menziesii. Classification (NCBI taxonomy): domain Eukaryota; kingdom Viridiplantae; phylum Streptophyta; class Pinopsida; order Pinales; family Pinaceae; genus Pseudotsuga; species Pseudotsuga menziesii. The sequence goes on from LPNX010444699.1 coordinate 13,560, forward strand.
TTTTGTCAAACAATTGTTCACATGGTCCTGGTAATCCACAAAGTGACTGCTATATTACCAAGGATGAATATTATGGTGATGGTGAAAACAATTATGATTTGCTAACGAGTATATGTGAAATCATTTTATCATGACACATTTATTGGTTTTGGCATCCTTGTCATTATAGTTTCAATACTTTTAAACTTTTTAGTTTCTATTCTATAGTATGGTATCAAGGTCATTCAATAATGACTAAAATTTGGTGACAACCTCCATAGTATAGGAAATGATCAAGTGAAAACGCTCCCAATAGGTGAAAAACTCCCTAGAGTATGTAATTACCATGTAGAAAGGGAATCAAGAGAGTGGCGACCTACTTCAAATCATGCCAAATCATCTCCCAAGTTGGAAAACCACTCCCAATAACACAAAACCTCTCCAGATTGGAAATAAAGGCTCCAAGTGGTTGAACACTTTACCAAAATTCTGAGAGATTTGTCAAAGACCCAAAACAACCTATAAAAGTGATCTAAATGCAAGTAAGGATACCTCCAATGACTGGGATCTAAACTAATCCACATAATTCATAGTCCAATGTGATCATCACCCAAATATGTAGGTCTACCTCTCATGGTAATTCCACAAAATTATTATGTAATGTGATGAAGGGGATGCCAAACAAAGGTTGTGACATATAGGCATACTAGTGTTGCTACAAAATGGAGTATGCTGCTATTTGAAATATTCAACTCATATGAAACTTGGTTTTAAGGATACTACTACAGGAAGCCCCCATATTTGTTTCTCATAATTAATATGCCCATATTTGTAAACAGTTATGTTTATATTTGTAAGGTCAAGAACAAGGATTTATGGTACAATTTTCAGTGGTATGATGACTTCATGTAGGATGAATCTGAAATGTTTGTCATATCCTCAACTTCATGGTGACACTATGATGGAGAAGTATTATAGGTCTATGAATATTTATCCCAAATTTTCCATGGAAATATTAGAGGAATGTTTTGTTGGCAAAAGGTTTCAAAATACCATTTTGTGGGAAAAATTGACACTTTGAGTATCATACTCCATGGGCCTGCAAACTTGTTTGGACATCCAAACAATGATAGAATTTAGAAAGTAGACTTATAACTTGGACAATGGGATTGTGAATCAAAGGATCTCGTGTCTAAGATAGTTTTTATACACTTTCCAATGTCATCCACTGCATCTACAGATACTGGAGAACACTATGAAAGTGTATTTGTGAAGCATTCCATCTCTGCTTATATTTTGCAACCACTTACATGCAATGTTTGGGAAGCATCTTTGGAAGCATCACTTTTATGCGTGGTGTAATGCACCTAGTAGCAAAGGGGATAATAGAGGATAGTTTTGAGAGTGGGAGCTAGGGTATTGGAAAGTAAGAAGACTAAATAGGGTGATTTCTATTGATGGAGGACAAACATCACTTGTAAATGTATATCTTACAAGAACAATTCTTTTAGAGAAGGGTTTACAAATAGTAATTGTGCCCACATATCATTCTGTTAATGGAAAAATAAATTAGAGGTTCTTGATTAGTGCCTGAAAGTGAGTTCCTAGATCGTAGAAAATAAGTGACAAATAACATTGTCAATAATTTTGAGTCTTTTAAACATGGAAACACTTAAGACGGCATTCAGGTTTCAAACACTAAAGAAAATTTGAAGGGTGAAAATGATTTTGAAAATATTCATGAAAATTATGTTCCTAATGTCAAAGATCATGTGCTTTCTATTTGTGCCAGAAATTGTTTCCAGACTACAAAGAAACAAGCCAACACAATCTCAAATATTCAATCAAACAAAACTAGGTTTTTAGGGTTTTTGAAAGGTTTTTCTGGTTGTGAAGTTTGGTGACAAGAGGGAATACATTCATAAACCAAATAGGGACTAAATCACAAGTAAATAAGAACTAAGATGCATAATATAATAACCATGTATCCATCAAAACATAACATTGAAGTTCATCCACAACAGGAAAGCACTACAAGCATAAAAACCATAAACCAGCAATGAAATTACCAATTGTGTAGCTAAACAAGCTAGAAATGAAGCCAAAGAACAAACTGAAGGGTAAAATGGAGCATATATTTCATAATTAGTTCATCAAATACACATGAGAGTCAAGTACTTAGCTTATCAACAAGTCAGGAGACCTCCTCTAGCCATCCAAAAGTCGAACCCCCTTCTTCCATCTGTGACTTTCCTAAATACTTGTCTTTCAAAATTTAGTTAGAGTCTAAACCCTAACTGTTTTTATCCTACTCATCGATAGGATATTGTCAAAATAGAAATTACAAAAATATTATTCCAAAACATAACAAGAAACTGATTTTGATAACAATGCTCATAGATCTTTAGCAGCTTCTGCTAACAGACCTATCCCCTCTAAGGGTTGGCCCTTTCTCCTAGCTTTCTGTTGCTCAGCTTCCATCTCCATCATTCTTCTTGTAAGCTCTTCATTTTGTTGCTGTAGCCTTCTGACAGTCTGTTTTAATCCTGCAAATTGTACCTCTGTACTTCTTTTCATTTTTAAGGCCTCTTTGGAAACTGCAATGAGTTCTTGGTAGTGATCATTCACCTCTTCTAGGTCTTCCCTGAGTCTTTTATTAGCTGTAATCAAACCATCATTTGTTTATTGCATATACTCTATTTGATTTTTATACTACTTGATGGCTCTTTGCAAATTCTCCTTCTCTGAGTCAAATTCCTTGCTTCCTGTTGTACTTTGTAGCTCATTAGGCAACCATGGGATGTTCATCTTTCTGAAGATTTCCTCATCCTCAGGCAGCAGCTCTATGGAAGTATCATGAACACTTGGATTTTATTGATTATCTGTTTCAGCAGGAGCATTTTCATCCATCAACAGCTTGTTTTCTGAATAAGAAATCTCTGTTTCATATTTTTGTTGTTCCTTCAACAGTTTACCTCGTATTTCCAAAAACACAGCAGACAATTTAGTCTCAGTGAGGCTAGATTCTTCTTCTATCTTTAATGGTTTTTTCCCCTTGCTTTCACCCTTTATAGACTCGAGATTTTCATCTGAGGAAGAAGTATCAATCATGGTTATCCCTTCTGTATTCAACTTAGGGTTTAATAATTTCTTCATGTTTATCCTCAATTTATTTTTGGGCCTGGTTTTGGGTCTCTAGCCTGGAGCAAGCTCTCCTACCATCCTTAAACTTTTGCCTTGATGAATGACAGAGGCAAATTCCTTAACTTTAATCTTCTTTTTCTTTGATATTGTTGTCATATCCTCCTGACTGTAGAACTCCTTTTGTGTTCCAACCCTAGTTTTATTACTGATATTCAACTTATCCCCTTCCAACAAGTATGTTTCATTTTCAGATAAGACTGTGATGGGACTTTGCTGCTGGACCTTAGTATTTTCTTCATGTTTTGAAATCTTCTCTGTAAGTGTAATCTCTTCATCCATGAATTTTTCTACTGTTATTTCATTCTGGACAGGCTGAGTTTCCTTGTGAATAAACAACAAATTTTTGTTCTCACTGTCAACTGGAGGCTGCTGAGATTCACAATCTCCTTTTGAAGGTTTTGCCACTTCCTCTAATTTGACAAATTTTTCTTCTTCAGCCTTCACTTTTTGTCTTAATTTTCTAATTAGGGTTTGTCCCTTATCAACTTGCTTTCTAGTAGGTTGTCCTTCCTGGTTATTTTGGAACCCAGACCAAAAGAGAAAGTAGTCCCAAGTTTTTCCTTCTTTCTGCACAACACTGTTGATAATAAGCTTGATCAATCCATGGTGAAATATAAACTATGCAATGTGGTCCTAATGTTCTTTTATCCTGCTGGACATTTTCTACAAGCTTTTTAACAGGAAGAAAGGCAGGTTCATCCTTGATTCACCACTAAGGTGTTGAAGGAACCTGAAATGATACTTGAAGACAAAAGCATACCTTCCTTCACATGTAATGTAGCTTTGTAGAACCTTGATAGGCTCTACCCATTCAGCTTTGAAATTATGGATGGGCACTCCCTTGCCCCAATCTGGAACAATGCCAGGAAATAGATATCTTTGGGCATTGAAAGTAAATGGCAGCTTTTTGAACCAAAGTTCTCCTTCATTCTTGACCCCTCTTGCTTCAACCACCAAATTTATGGTTAATTTGAACTTTAGAGTATCAAATGATACTATATATTTGTTATAACATTGAGCAAATTTGTGAGAGACTTCAGTATTATATCCATCAATATTTTTAAAGAAGTTCAACCATCCAGCATTCTCAAAGAGTTCAGCACACCTTGGAAATTTTTCTATCAAATTTAGCTCAGTGGGCTCAGCCCTGTTGGTCTTCCCAATCTTCTTCATCTGCTCTCCCAAGGCTTAATGATGTTTCTGTGTGATTTTTAGAACCTGTCAATGACTTCACAGCCTATTTTCGTCCAGTTTTCACATTTTTGGCAATCAATTCTTCCTCAAACTGTCACTGGCTGATTGTCCTCGATTCTATACAGTCTATTCTATTATCAATTCAGGGAATGTTTTGTGCCAAACTTGGATAATTTAGGTGAAATAGAGCACCAAAGGTCTTGAACAGGTCTGTTGCTGAACTTTACTAACATCAAATGCTACTTATTTAGACCCTTTTGGACTGATATCTCACTGTTGAGAGTTTGTTGAATACACGAATTTATGTTTTCCTTTAACAATTTAACATTATAAGGCTTAACAGAAAAACACCCAAATTAACAGTCCATGACCAAGTTCATGTGGGATACCTCACTCCCAGCTTGCTACAAGTGTTAAAAATTGATTCTTGGACTAGCTGAATCTCAAATTGAATGCTCCAGGTGCCTTCAAGTCTTCAACTTACCTCCAACTGTCACGCTGCGAACACCTAATTTCCTTCTTCAACTGCCAATTTTGATTTTCAGCAATGTGTCTTCATTTCAGTGTCTCCACCATCTTCATAATGCTTAATTCGAGAACCTCTTTCCCATCAATCTTGCCTCATTCCACTGTCTATCATGATTTGCCATGCCTTTACTTCTAACTGCCATGATCTCCCTCATGTCATAGCCAACACTTGTTTACATGATTTACCTGATGAAACACGTATCAAAAACTACTTATTCATGTGATTAGTCATCCTAGGAATGAAATCATTGGAGAATTCAGCGTAAAAATAGCAAATTTAGCACCTGCGACTTTCTTGTAGCGCGACAGTGTATTATTTTTACCGTTGTGCTACAAGAATGTTCAAAAATCAAATTTTATGTTATTTGGCCACTAATTCAACTTTAAATTAGGTTTATAGGATTAAACCTTGATCTTAGTGCTATTCATGAAACTATTAATCAACATATACCCTAAAAAACCCTTCAGGACATAAGAAAAAATAAGAAATAATGAAAACTTAATGGCATAAACTCAAAATTGCACTCTAAACCAAAAATTTCCAAGAAGTAAGCAAATGAGCAAGCTTCAAACTATTACAAACAACATATAAGAATGAATAAAACAAATTCATGACTTAACATCTGGCTCCAGCTGCGGGATGAAGTCCTCCCTGTGAGGCTTCAAGAACCTGTAGACCAGTGGCTTCTTTTCTGCTACCTACTAGTCTGCAAAATTTCCATTGGGTTATGGAGTCCTTATTGTATTTTACTCACACCAGTATATACAATGAAAAAGTAAAAGTCCATTTAAAAGCTATAGAAATGCTTGAGGAATTGTCCATTGACTGGACTTGGCAATTCCTCACCTTCCAAAGACTACAGGACCAAAGTGTTATTTTCCAAAATCTTAGACACTAGGAAAGGGCCAAACCAGAGATTATCAAATTTGCCATGTTTCCCTTTTTTCTCTTTCCTGGCATCCCACCTTAGAACCATATCACCTATTGAGAAAGTGTTATCTTTGATTTTCCTGTCAAATCTGCTTTTAATCTTCAATCTGTATAACTATGCCTTTTCTTCCACTTTTTCCCTGTTCTGCTACAATTCTATCATCTCATAAATCCTTCTCTGCATATCATTTGGTTCTTCATGACAATTCTAAAGAAATTTCATGACTAGGATACCCAACTAAACAGGAAAAACTGCATCTGTGCCATACACTAATTGGAAAGGAGAAGTTCCAATTGCTTGTTTGACTATTATTCTATCAGCCCATAATGCATATTTCAGCATAGAATCCCATGATCTCTTATTATGCTTAAGTAACTTGTTGATACTCTGAATGATGTTTTTATTTGAGCATTCATCTAAACCATTACCTTGGGGATAGTAAGGAGTTGAGTGTTTCAACAAGATACCATTCTTTTCACAAAATGCTTCCATTGCCTTTGACTTGAAATCCTTTGCATTATTTGTTACTATTTTTAGAGGACACCCAAACCTACTAAGGATATTTTCTTCAATAAATTCCATAATCACTTTGTCTGTAGCATTCCTAGTAGGGATGGCTTCCACCCATTTGGTAAAGAAGTCTGTTGCAGTTAGAATCCACCTCTGTTGTCCTGAGGAAGATGGACTTATTTCCCCTATGAACTCTAGACCCCATTGTTGGAAAGGTGCACTTATTGCAATGGGTTTTAGGGGTAATGACAATAATTTTTGTTTTCCAGCAAATTTCTGACAAGGGAAACAAGCTCTTACCTGCCAATATACATCTGCAAACAAAGAGGGCCAATAGTACCCAGCTCTTAAAATCTTGTATGATGTTGCCTTCCAGTACTTGTGACCTCCACAAGCACCCTCATGAGTTTCAGAAATCACTCCTTCAGTTTCAGATTTATCCAAGCACCTGAGTAAAATACCGCCTGGGTCCTTCCAGAATAACTGCTTTTCTACTAAACAATACTTAGTAGTTTTTAGCTTCAAAGATCTAGCATCTTTCCTATCTAAATGCTCAAGACATTGCAAATACAGCAGAAAATACACAATATCTGCGTACCATGTGGAAGCCGAATAATAATCCATAATCTCTTCTTTTTCTAACATTGCTTGATATTCTTTCTGAGCTAGCTCTTCAGCCATCACATGCAATCCCAAAGCTTGACAATTTGATTCAGCCAGCAACTTGGCTAAACCTTGTCCCTTGACTAGTTTGGTAGGTCTAATATCTACATCATATTCCATGATTTTAGCAATCCACCTGCCTCTTTTCCCCTCACTATCAGGCTATGTCAAAACATCTTTTACAGCAACGTTAGGCACATATGAAATAACTTTGGAATGCAAAACATAGATTCTGAAAAAATTTAAATATTTTACCAAAGCATAGGCCTATTTCTCTAAGATACTATTTTTCAATTCAGAATCTCTGAGAGTTTTGCTGAAGAATGCAATAGGCTGTTCCTGACCTTCTTTATTCTTCTGCAACAAAATAGCTGCTAGTGTATCCTCTGATGCAAATGAAAATGTCAGAAATTCTTTTGTAAAATTTGGACTTACTAATACATGAGCTTCAGTAAGAGCCATTTTGATTTTTTCAAATGCATTCTTTGCTTCAATGGTCCACTTGACTTCCTGATCCTTTTTTAGCATGGCTGTAATCTACTTGATAATCTCAGCAAAGTTTGGTATAAACCAACGTAGAAAGTTGATTTTACCAATGAAAGATTGGACATCCTTTTTACTTCTTGGTAGACTTATCTTCAATATTGCTTTCACCCTTTCAGGGCCAATTCTTATACCATCAGCAGAAACTAAATGACCCAATTTTCCGTCCTGTACAGCAAAGTGTGACTTCTTTGGATTCAAGGACAAGCCAAATTTCCTACATTTTAAGAAAGTCTGCTTCAAATGCTTTAGATGTTCATCATCTGATTGTGAAAAAATAGTAATATCATCTAAGTAGATTACCACAAACTTGTCCTTTTCTCCGACAAAGGCTATATCCATAGCCCTCTGAAAAGTGGCTCCAGCATTCATTAGACCAAAAGGCATCTTATCATACATGAAAGTTCCCCAAGGAGTGGTAAAGGTTGTTTTCTCCTTATCATCAGGATGCATAGAAATTTGATTGTACCCTGAGAAACCGTCCATCATTGAGATCCTCTGTGCTTCGACCACTTTCTGCAGTATTTGCTCAATTTTAGGTAGAGGATAATTATCCTTTAGTGAAGATCTGTTTAAATTTCTAAAGTCAACACACAGCCTGATTTCTCCATTCTTTTTTCTAAGAGGAACTAGATTAGCCACCCATGAAGAGTACCTAAGGGGCACTATGATCTTGGCATCCAACAACTTCTTCACTTCTTTTTCAATAACAGGAAACAAGGTTGGATTAATCCTCCTTAGTTTCTGACGAAAAGGTTTAACATTTGGTTTTAAAGAGACTTTATGTTGTATAATTCCAGTGTCATACGTCCTCAATTCTTCATAAGACCATGCAAAAACATCAACATGTTCCTTTAACAATTTTATGTACTTGTTTCTTTGTTCAGCTGTAAGTGTTTTTGAAATTTTTACCATTTTAGGACGTTCTGCAGAGCCAATGCTATAGTCTACCACATTCTCTTCTGAGGACTGTTCAACAGGTTTTAGGAGTGTATCATCTTTTGAAAATATCCTTTCCAAAGGTACCAAACCTTTTGGAATGAAATTACTTTTTAATTCAATGATTTTGTGTCCAACTATTTCATTTTCAGCAATCTCTTCCACCTCTCCATCCTCATTATCTTCCTCTTGATCAATCAAGGAATTAGAAAACTCATGTGTAAGCTCTAAAAACCTTTTAATTTCAATGTCATCTTCAAACACTCTCCACTACTTTACATTATCAAGTACAGATGGCCTGTACCTAACTTCAATGGGATAACTCAACTGTGTAGTCTTGGGGATTCTAAAGTGTGTAGCAGCCAAGGCCAATGAATCTACAGTCTGATTATGGTCTCTTGGAATATAGGTAATGTTAAAAGCTACAAAATAATTCTCAATCATGTCCCATACCTCATTTCGATAGAATTTCAGTAAACCCTGCTTCACTTGATAATTGTTCTTCACCTGCTGAACAACTAATTCGGAGTCACCAAAAGCAGAAATTTGCTGAATGCCCAAATATTTGGCAGCTTTTAATCCTAACAGCAAAGATTCATATTCAGAAGTATTGTTTGTAGTAATAAACTCTAATTTATACATCAGCTTTACTGTTTCACCTCCAGGGGATATAAGAAGAACCCCTGCTCCAGCACCTTCTTTGCAAGAAGACCCATCAAAGTATAATTGCCATAGCTCATCCTCCTGTTCTCTACTACATTTTACTGGCTGTTCCCTTCCAACCTGTAACAAACCAACTGTATTGTCTTCATCACTAAAATGTAACATGCAAGTACCCAGGTCTTTATCAATAGCATACAGTGGATGGTTGGTAGGGTTCTTGTCATCTGTTACAATATAGGAAAATTGAAGCTCTCTGTACAGCCTTCTGTTTTCTCCTCCAAACACAGGAATAGTAGCATATGATAAATCCATTTGTAAGGTCCCACCAACCTTCTTTGCCCAATATCTAGAGAGAAGCAACCCAAATTTAGGTGTAATGTCAGCTACCACTACATCCATGATTACACTTTTCATGGGTAATTGAGCCAAACCGACAACCATGTCCTTTATTACCCCTAAACACTTCACAACTCTTGAATCAAATGCATATAGATGATGATAGGATTTGGTGATACTCAGACCTAAAGCTTCCATAACAGCCTTTGGCATCAAATTGTGTGATGCTCCCGAATCTAACAAACAATTATGTATCATTTGTTCATGAACTGTCAAAGTAATGTAGAATGGAGGTGAAGCACCTGCTTCATTCTCAATTTTTTCAGCCAAGGCTGATCCAATGAAAATCCTAGGATTTTCTTCTTGCAAATTCACTGTATCAGAAAAGGGCTGATTGTTCACTGAATTAGTCATCTTAAGAACTTTCTCTTTATAGGAAGGATTTTTCATAAGTTCAATTAAAGGCACATAAATTTTTAACTTGCTTAATTCATTTTCCAGGATGAAATTCTGTACAATTCTATTTGCCTCTTCAACCTCCATGTTCTTCTTTTGTTTTTCTGGAATATGTTGCTTTTCTAACATAGGATCAGATTGTTGTTTAGTAGGAACAATTACCTTCTTCTTTAGGCTTTGTACTACCTATTTTGGGCTTGACCTCAGATTCACATTATTCTTGAGTTCATTTTGATAGACATCAGCAGTTACAACAGTCATTTTTAGACCTAAATCATCCTCTGTTTCGAACATATCAGCATCATAGCATTCTGCATTTAGAAATTCCTCCTCAGTGACAAAACCCCCAAATAATATTTCTCCAAAATGATTCACATCCTGTTCTGTGTCTTCAAATATCATTTCTTCATCAACCTCTTCTTCATCAGCAACATTGTTCTGAAGAGGTGGTGGTACTCTTTGGTCCTCAGTTTCTCTCCTTTCCCGCGGAATATCATTATTCCTTTGTTCTCTAGGTATGAAACGTGGAGCAAATTGTCTTCTAAATTGGTTTTGATTGTTAGGGTTTCTTTCACCTTCTTGAACAGGCTTGCTAGAATTTTTCTCTAATTCTAATTTGTTTAACTTTGCAGTCAATATCTTCACCAACTTGGTCAACTCATCAATTTTCTCTTCTGTAGAATGAGAAGTTGAACCTCCTGGAGCTACTGCTTTCTTTCCTTTCTTGTCATAGATTTGCTGAGTTGTTTCCTTCTTCAATCTATTGGAAGCCAACATGTTAGACTCTACCTCTAATGCTACATCCTGCATATTCAGTAAAGAAATAGGTATCCTTTCCCTTAGTAGTAAGGAAAATTCATGATCGAAAGCATTTGCATATGTAAGTTTTGCAGATGTTTCTGAAGGTTTTATTTCTGCAGGAATTCTGCTTTACATTTTGTTAAATCTCTTTGAAAAGTCTGCAATAGTTTCATCCTTTTTCCTCCTAAGGGCTCCAAACTCAGTTATGTAGTATGTATGGTCTTTGGTGTCACCCCATTGTCTCATGAAGAGATCACGAAGCTCTTCAATGATAGTGATAGAGTTAGCAGGCAACTCCCTAAACCATTTTCTGACATCTCCATCAAGGCTCTGCACAAACATTCTCATCCATACATCCTTGGCTTCAATGTTTTGGTTATCAGCATAACTAAGAAAAGCTTCCCAGTGTTCTTTAGCTATAGTTTCACCCTATCCATTAAACCTAGGAAAATATTTCTAATAGTCACCTCCAAGCAGTGCATTTAAAGGGTGAGGTAAAACCAATGGTGCATATCTGGCTACAACCATTCGGCTCATCATGTCTATAGGCTGATTTTGGGCTGCCATTTTAAGGCTGACTGACTTTGGTGATGGAGAGGTTTGGCTGGAACTTGGCTGAAAGGGGTTTTTACCTACTTTCAACTGAAATAAAGGTATCTTACCAGGAAATACTGTTTTAGCTTTTCTGAAAGATTGAGGATCAGTGAAAATTTGGAAACTATTGTCAGGAATTATAGGCTTTAACGAAGGTGAAGTTTCTTCTTATTTTCTCAACACAGATGAAAGTGATGAACCATCCAACTGGTCAGGGTCACATAGGGATGGTAATGAATGAGACCTTCTAATCTTCCTTGCTATTTTCAATATCCGTTTAGGGTCTGTAACACCCAACTACAATGGTAAAATAGGTCTGTTTCTAGTTCCAATTCCCCTAGTAGCCATTGTGACAAACTGGTGAAAAGTAGTCTTAAAGATGTGTTGGTTTAAGTTCACCTCTTAAAACCAGTGAAATGATAAGTATCCCAAGGAAAAATCTATTTTCAACTTCGTTCCCCGGCAACGACGCCAAATATTTTTGTGCCAGAAATTGTTTCCATACTACAAAGAAACAAGCCAACACAATCTCAAATATTCAATCAAACAAAACTAGGTTTTTAGGGTTTTTGAAAGGTTTTTTTGGTTGTGAAGTTTGGTGACAAGAGGGAATACATTCATAACCAAAATAGGGACTAAATCACAAGTAAAGAAGAACTAAGATGCCTAATATAATAACCATGTATCCAACAGAACATAACATTGAAGTTCATCCACAACAAGCAAGCACTACACGCATAAAAACCATAAACCAACAATGAAATTACCAATTGTGTAGCTAAACAAGCTAGAAATGAATCCAAAGAATAGACTAAAGGGTAAAATGGAGCATATATTTCATAATCAGTTCATCAAATACACATGAGAGTCAATTACTTAGCTTATCAACAAGTCAGGAGACCTCCTCTAGCCATCCAAAAGTCGAACCCCCTTCTTCCATTTGTGACCTTCCTAAATACTTGTCTTTCAAAATTCAATTAGAGTCTAAACTCTAACTGTTTTTAGCCTACTCATCGATAGGATATTGTCAAAATAGAAATTACAAAAATATTATTCCAAAACATAACAAGAAACTGATTTTGCTAACAATGCTCATAGATCTTTAGCAGCTTCTGCTAACAGAGCTATCCCCTCTAAGGCTTGGGCCTTTCTCCTAGATTTCTGCTGCTCAACTTCCATCTCTGTCATTCTTCTTGTAAGCTCTTCATTCTGCTGCTATAGGCTTCTGACAGTCTATTTTAATCCTACAAATTGTACCTCTGTACTTCTTTTCCTTTTTAATGCCTCTTTGGAAACTGCAATGAGTTCTTGGTAGTGATCATTCACCTCTTCTAGGTATTTCTTGAGTCTTTTATTAGTTGTAATCAAACCATCATTTGTTTCTTGCATATACTCTATTTGATGTTTATACTACTTGATGGCTCTTTGCAAATTTTCCTTCTCTGAGTCAAATGCCTTGCTTCCTGTTGTACTTTGTAGCTCATTAGGCAGCCATGGGATGTTCAGCTTTCTGAAGATTTCCTCATCCTCAGGCAGTAGCTCTGTGGAAGTATCATGAACACTTCGATTTTCTTGATTATCTTTTTCAACAGGAGCATTTTTATCCATCAACAACTTGTTTTCTAAATAAGAAATCTTTGTTTCATCTTTTTGTTGTTCCTTCAATAGTTTACCTTGTATTTCCAAAAACACCGCAGACAATTTAGTCTCAGTGAGGCGATATTCTTCTTCTGTCTTTAATGGTTTTTTCCCTTTGTTGTCACCCTTGCTAGACTCGAGATTTTCATCTGTGGAAGAAGTATCCATCATGGTTATCCCTTCTGTATTCAACTTAGGGTTTAATAATTTCTTCATGTTTATCCTCAATTTATTTTTGGGCCTGGTTTTGGGTCTCCAGCCTGGAGCAAGCTTTACTACCATCCTTTAACTTTTGCCTTGATGAATGACAGAGGCAAATTCCTTAACTTTAATATTCTTTTTCTTTGATATTGATGTCCTATCCTCCTGATTGTAGAACTCCTTTTGTGTGCCAACCCTAGTTTTATTACTGATATTCAACTCATCCCCTTCCAACAAGTATGTTTCATCTTCAGATAAGACTGTGATGGGACTTTGCTGCTGGACCTTAGTATTTTATTCATGTTTTGAAATCTTCTCTGTAAGTGTAATCTCTTCATCCATGAATTTTTTCTGCTGGTATTTCATTCTAAACAGGCTGAGTTTCCTTGTGAATAAACATCAAATTTTTGTTCTCACTGTGAACTGGAGGCTGCTGAGATTCACAATCTCCTTTTGAAGGTTCTGCCACTTCCTCTAATTTGACACATTTTTCTTCTTTAGCCTTCACTTTTTGTCTTAATTTTCTAATTAGGGTTTGTCCCTTATCAACCTAATTTCTAGTAGGCTGTCCTTCCTGGTTATTTTGGAACCCAGACCAAAAGAGAAAGTAGTCCCAAGTCTTTCCTTCTTTCTGTAGAACACTACTGATAATAAGCTTGATCAATCCATGGTGAAAGATAGACTATCCAGTGTGGTCCTGATGTTCTTTGATCCTGCTGGACATTTTCTGCAAGCTTTTTAACAGGAAGAAAGGCAGGTTCATCCTTGATTCACCACTACGGTGTTGAAGGAACCTGAAATGATACTTGAAGATAAAAGCATACCTTCCTTCACATGTAATGTAGCTTTGTAGAACCTTGATAGGCTCTACCCATTCAGCTTTGAAATTATGGATAGGCACTCCCTTTCCCCAATATGGAATAATGCCAAGCAATAGATATCTTTAGGCATTGAAAGTAAATGGCACCTTTTTGAACCAAAGTTCTCCTTCATTCTTGACCCCTGTTGCTTCATCCACCAAATATATGGTTAATTTGAAATTCAGAGAATCAAATGATACTATATCTTTGTTATAACATTGAGAAAATTTGTGAGAGACTTTAGTATTATATCCATCAATATTTTTAAAGAAGTTTGACCGTCCAGCATTCTCAAAGAGTTCAGCACACCCTAGAAATTTTTCTATCCAATTTAGCTCAGTGGGCTCAGCCCTGTTGGTCTTCCCACTCTTCCCACTCTTCTTCATCTGCTCTCCCAAGGCTTGATGATGTTTCTGTGTGATTTTCAGAACCTGTCAATGACTTCACAACTTATTTTCCTCCAGTTTTCACAGTTTTGGCAATCAATTCTTCCTTGAACTCTCACTGGCTGATTGTCCTTGATTCTATACAGTCTATTCTATTATCAATTCAGGGAATTTTTTGTGCCAAACTTGGATAATTTAGGTCAAATAGAGCACCAAAGGTCTTTAACAAGTCTATTGCTGAACTTTACTAACATCAAATGCTGCTTATTTAGACCCTTTTGGACTGATATATCACTGTTGAGAGTTTGTTGAATACACAAATTTACATTTTCCTTTAACAATTTAACATTATAAGGATTAACAGAAGAACACCCAAATTAACAGTCCATGACCAAGGTCACGCGGGATACCTCACTCCCAGCTTGCTACAGGTGTTAAAAATTGATTCTTGGACTAGCTGAATGTCGAATTGAACACTCCAGGTGTCTTCAAGTCTTTAGCTTACCTCCAACTGTCACACTGCAAAACCCTAATTTCCTTCTTCAACTACCAATTCCATTTTTTCAGCAATGTGTCTTCATTTCAGCGTCTCCACCAGCTTTGTAATGCTTAATTCGAGAACCTCTTTCCCATCAATCTTTCCTCATTCCACTGTTTGTCATGATTTTTCATGCGTTTACTTCTAACTGCCACGATCTCCCTCATGTCATAGCCAACACTTGTTTACATGATTACCCTAATGAAACACGTATGAAAAACTGCTTATTCATGTGATTAGTCATCCCAGCAATGAAATCATTGGAGAATTCGATGTAAAAATAGCAAATTTAGCACCCGCGACTTTCTTGTAGCGCAACAGTGTACTATTTTTACCGTTGCGCTACAAGAATGTTCAAAAATCAAATTTTGTGTTATTTGGCCACTAATTCAACTTTAAATTAGGTTTATAGGATTAAACCTTGATCTTAGTGCTATTCATGAAACTATTAATCAACATATACCCTAAAGAACCCTTCAGGACATAAGAAAAAACAAGAAATAATGAAAACTTAATGGCATAAACTCAAAATTGCACTCTAAACCAAAAATTTCCAAGAAGTAAGCAAATGAGCAAGCTTCAAACAATTACAAACAACATATAAGACTGAAGAAAACAAATTCATGACTTAACACTTTCTACATTTGTGAATAAAGACAATAAAGTTAGGGTAGTTCCAAACACTTCTTTGCATCAGAATTCCATTCCAAAGAAGAAAAGAAAGATCTTAAAGAGACATAATTCAGGGTTATCAACTCTACCAGAGAGATCATATAATCAAATAAAGATAAATATTTGCACGAAAGAAGAAACTGTTCTTGAAGTATTATCTGGAGTATATCATCGAAAGAAAAGGACATAGATCAAGATACCGGCTTGATCAATGTTGAAGATACATGTGTTTCAGAAGCATGCTATTTTATTTAAACATACGTAGGTCATCAGATTTTCGACACCTAGGACATCCTCAGGCCATCGAATTTTTGACTCCTAGGCCATCCTCAAGTCGTTGGATTTCTGACTCCTAGGACATCTACATACAATGAATATTTAATTGAAACAATGGCTTCCAGGTTCTGAATTTAATTGGTATCTGTCGGTTATTTGACGTCTCGTCGTTGGAATTTAGATGCCTAATTCAAGGCAAAAATACATGATTTATGATGATATGCTGTCGAAATACAGACGTTGTTTGAAATGGTGTTGAATAATCGACGAATTCCCACTAATGCCAAAAAAATGTTGTCATCGAATAACAATCACATGTCTGTCGAATAACAGACACGTGTCTATCGAATAACATAAACGTCTTTGTCGAATTTTAGACATCAAAGCTGTTAGATTTTAGGTTCAAATTTACTTGTGTGTGAGCATGGCCGATATGAATAAATGTGGAACACTGATGGGGCCTCCTTACAAGACGATGGATGGAGGTAAAATAAGTCCAAGTTTGCAGTATGGATGGAGTGGATGGCTCATGAACATGCTGATATGTACAAGGTGTGATTCATGTGATGGAACACAAATTGAGGCGACTCTAGGAAATGGCCCAAAAAATAAATAGGGAGGGAGGCAGTCTAGTAGGTCATTTCTTTACATGGGATATTTTTTTATAGTGGCGGCATCTTCCTATCCTCACAGAGGATAATCCATACATGATCATGGACTACCATAGACATGGAGATGCCTCGACCTCCAGTACAGGTATGGGGACGCGACAATACGCTAGCATAGTGGTATCTAGATCATATATATGATAGGTACTGATGACATACTGTGTCCATGTGCATACATGGGACCAAACCCTCTAGCGAGGTACCAACGAAATAGGGATAGGGTGGAGGGTTTATATCCACCCACTCATGGGCATAGACAGCGACAGAGTACGGCATTGGACTCACTGTGGCTGTACGTAGATAGGTTGCTCGAGGGGGTCACCAACGATGGGTGACAGTACCTTGACAAGGATTTGATCCCCGCATGATATAGGGCTCCTACAGAGTGGATCTGTCTCATGAGGAGGATCAAAGTTGTTGTTGAGTATTTCAGAGCGGTGACATAGGGTGACGTGACAATGGAGGAGGAGAGCTTTGAGGAGGAGGACTCAGATGAGGACACAGATTTCAAGGAGGATGACTTAGAATAACATCTTGTGATGCTGCCCCCAATGTGATTGAGCATGGGGATTTTTGTATGATATGTATGATTAGCTAAGAAATCATGTGGAGCTTCTCATTTTGTACTGAACATTATGATATGATATATATGCATGTGTATGAACATTTTTTATTCTTTTATGGGTTTTTATGAGTATCTTTTTATGATGTATATGACATATGTATGCATGACTATATGATGATTCATGATGTAGTTTTATTTCCTAATGCAATGATTGACGTGCCACTCTGGAACGGCATTAACCATTTGATTTTCTACACCATTGAGACTTCTGGGAACATGCATGAATGAAATGGATTCAAAATTTCTAACCCAGTGTCTAGTGTGTAGTAACTTTTTAAAGAGGAAAGGATCACATACCCAATAGCAGTTATTCAACAGGGATACAAGCAAATGGGAGTCTAAAAAGGATTCAAGGTGATGAATACCCAAGTGGAGGGTGGTGTTCAAGAGACCAGGGACACTATCATACTCAACCTGGTTGTTGGTAGAAACACCAACACACATTTTGTCGATATGGATCAACTCATGTGGCGGGGAATAAATGACCCACATAGTTGAGGTGATATTAGGGAACCATAAACTTGCATCGTCAGTGAAACCAACATAGAAAGGAAAGGCATGATCCATCTAGAACAACCAAGGAAGCAAATTGTGACACTTGTGGAAAAAAATGATGCAAAAAAAAAAACTATGATACAGTATTGGTTTGAATGGTGAGCGACTTCAAGAATAGAACCTCTTGAGGTAGAGCCCATTGTGGGGATTCTTCAAGAGGCGACCATGAGAGTCAACAAAGACACATTCCCCTTTTCGATGCATTGATGGATGAAATATGGGCCATACCACATGGACTCAAAATTTCATTTTCTAGTCTTATCGTGGGCTTGGTCGTAAATGAGGACAAGGACCCCCTCGCTAAAGGTGT
Organism: Pseudotsuga menziesii; assembly: GCA_001517045.1. Classification (NCBI taxonomy): domain Eukaryota; kingdom Viridiplantae; phylum Streptophyta; class Pinopsida; order Pinales; family Pinaceae; genus Pseudotsuga; species Pseudotsuga menziesii. The sequence goes on from LPNX010444699.1 coordinate 31,631, forward strand.
GTGGGTTGATGTGGGAGTTATGGTGGGACTTCATCTGAGTCTTTGTTGCTTCAATCATTTGGAGAGAAGCGCAATGGTCCTCATTGGTTCATTCAAACATAAGTAGGCTTTTCTCTAATAGTGAAGTATCAGGTAGAAGTTCGACGACAAGGCGGGGTGTTGGAATTTGGCATTCAATGGGAAGAACCAACTCCACACCGTGAACTAAGTGAAATGGGGTAAAACCAGTGGCAGTTTCAAGAATCTCTCCAAGCTTACGAAAGTGGTGCTGGGATAGATCAAACGACTCTTCTACTATCGAGGATGGGAAAGGTATACTGGAAGTAGAGATCATGTAAATGGTGTTGGTGGTGTCTTAGGAAGAAGTTGGAGGGTGGATCTCCTCAAGGAAATTAATGTAGGACTCGTGGGAGTGCACCCAATTAAAATTTGGGCATGGGTGTTCCTTTTATTCTTTGGCCCCATTGAGAAGTGTCGAGTAGGCAATAGAAGGAGCTGATGGCATTCGCAGGGTAAGGCTCAACAGCAGGATAGTTTGAGGATCAAGAAAGGAGAGCTGAGAAGGAGTGCTGGACGTGTTAAAGAAAAGTCTAGATCGATAGCTGAAGGTGATTAGAGGTCAAATCAACGCCATCAGATCATTTTGCATGGTGAACTTGCTCGACCAAAGACCACTCTTCAGCCTTGCGAAATGGTTTAAAGCTCGGACACATCCGGTGATCAAGATTAGACCCCGCAAATTTCTATGGTCGAGAGTCATTTCACAGCCCAAACTTACGAGGAAAAAGATGAAAATACGGATTGCGAAAAGTAGTGTAGGCCATTTTGATCAACGGTGCTCATATGGGAAAAGGAAGATCGGTGACTATAATTCATTTTGCGATATAGAGTAGCAAGGGAGGAAACAAAACTTCACCATGTGAAAAAGGGTTGGGTCTGCTCAGATCAATGGCCATGAAGGAAGCTGATCCCAATCGACGGCCAAGCTGCATACACATAGAATAAGAACGTGTGTAGAAATGGGAACCCCATAGATCTATAGCCCGAGATCACGGAAGGTGAATCTATGGTGCAAGCCGCCCTGGAAATGCAGGTGGGTTATATTGTATAAAAAACTATAGAGAGGCCCACGCAAAGCTACAAATATTTGTCTTTTCTGAACCCTCAAAGCTGTCAAATATCCAAGATACAACCAAAGCGCCAGCTTGGACTAGCCAGGGGACCACGTTGTAGGACAAGGTAGGCCCTTGATTACTCCCTCAGTATTATTTGAAAAATTGTCTCAATGGGGGTGACGGAGGTGAGAGATGAGATAGAACTAGAGGTATCAAGTTGGGATATAGAGGAACACCTATTAGATGTGAACTCTGATGTTTGTGATACCATATTTATGGGAGAAACTATTGAAACCGCCAGGGGAAAATTGGAAGATCATAAGAACCGGGGTATGGATACCTACGATGTTTTTAAGTCTTTCTTTCATTTCTTCTCTTCCAACCCAACCCCCCAGTGCCCTGAGTTTGTCAGGTGGTGCACAGAGAATTTCTCTGCCACCGAAGGAGTTATCATGAATAAGTCAAAGTCCAAAATCCTTTACCCTGTTCGAGCCTCTGTTATCCGCAAAACCCTTGATATCCCCGACACATTCGTTGATTTATCCCAAGAATATCGGGAAGAATAAATTATACACTATTTTAGAGAGTCTACTGATGAAAGTAAAGAAGCCTTCCTGAATAATTGTTCTAAGCCTGATAGTGGATGCATTGACTTATCTTACCCCATTGACCTCAGCCAATTCAATGAAGAAACTCAGTGGTGCAGATCCCTATCCAGTCAATTCCTAGGTCTAGATACCAACGCATATGTCCCAGAATAATTGTTGAGTCTTTTATTTGTATTAGATACTTTCCCAACCGAACCCAAATTTCCTGGACAATCAAGTCAGTCTTGTCACCTTAAGTTTGATGAGTTCTTAGCCGAGAACATTAAATGTTCTCAGTTAACAAACTTCCACGATGCCAGAACATTTAGGTTCCAGTCCTTTTTACTGAGGATGTTCATATCGTACAATGAGGAAGACTTCTAGGTACTAGAGTTGGCCCTCACCGCTGAAATGGCCACTGATTACTATAAATTCATGAACCAATTGATGGTTGAAATATATGAAGTTTTATTTCAGGAGAGGCTACCTAGGTTGTTGCCGAAAATGAGGCAAATGATGCAATTGTCGAAAAGCAAGATGATAGGGGATTGGTTCCTCTTATATTTTGGGACCACCATAAGACTATATGACTTCGTACATCCCCCGTACATCTTTCCAGCTTTCTTGACACCCAGGATTTTTTGCTTGGAATTAATCCGAAAAAAAATTATGGTCGATGAGGAACACTTCTTGAGCTTCAAGAAGTGTTCGAATTTTGTTTTTCCTTAGAAATTAGGACCATACACAGTTAGAAATAGGGTTGCACTAACTGTGGTCTCCAATTCGCTCAGAGGCATGGAATTTCCCCAAGACTAGGAAATAAATTATGATCCTCACCAGGTTATCTTCAAGAGAAGAACATCTCTCAAATGTCGGCCCTTTAAGCACATGGAGGTGCTTGGAATCAGAGAAAAAGTGAATTGGAACGATTTCCCTAATCCTAACCCCAATGGATGCCAGTGTTGAGTAGGACATGGGCTAGCAACTTCCTGGAGTAGTTTCCCCCCAAAAGGAGTTGGTTTCTGTAGTTCCGATCGCAGGGGGATATTCATCATTGCTTAGTTATTCGGTGAGTTCGATGAAAAGGGGGAGTACACAGCCCATGGACACCGACGAAGTGGACACTTCCAGCACCCCCAAGAAGCAAAAAATAGAGCTGAGACAATAATTGGTGTAGAAGGGACATGCGAAGAAGAAGAATTTAGTAAAGGTAAAGTAGCAGATGGAGCCTAAAGTAGCCAAATTCTAGATACAGGAATATGTATTCGAAGGGCAAACTCCAAGCGAGTTTGCATCCAAATAAGAATGACTGAGGTCTTACAGAGATAGAGTTGACAAAACCTTAGAGGAAACAATAGAACTATACAAAGAAGCCGTGCATCTGCCTCAGCCCAATGTGGCACTAAAAACTGTACAGGATCATGCCACTGATACCCTTATCTTAGCCTTGGCAGTAGGGAACAAGGTGTCCGAGGTCAATGTAAGCCTCTCTAAATTTCCCACTTCTGACATCATACACCTGAACAAAGAGATCAGAGACATACTGAATACCAGACTGCTTAAAGCTGCTATACAATTGTCTAAGTCAGAGGAGAGTAAGGTGAGGAATTCTAATCTTTTAAGGAAGTTGAAGGTGGAAATCAAAGCACTTAAAGCCCAAATCAACAATTTATAGAAGGAAGCTATACAAAAGGAGGGAGCTGGGAACAAAGGGAATGTGGTCTAGAAATTGCTCGATGACAAAGATAAAGAGATATAGGCTTTGAAAAAGAGGTTAAAAATCCTCAGCTCCCAGCTTTCTCAAGCAGATGAATTGGCTGACTTCGAAAAGGAAAAAGAGGCTCTAAATTCTAGGCTTACTGATAGCCAGGATAAGCTATTGAAGCTTGAAGAAAAGGGGAGGCAATGGGAAGCAGATATCCAGCTCCTAAGGAATAGCGAGGCGGAATTAAAAGCTAGACTGACAATTAAGGAAAGTGAGCTTCAGAGCATGAATACAGAGAAGGCAATTCAGTCCACAGGTACGACTGAAGAAGTAGACACTAACTCCCTCTCCAAAGCAATGTCCCAGATAGGCCTGAAGGATACCGAGCTCGTTAAACTGAGGCGACAAGTTGAAGAAGTAGAAAAGGAAAGAGTTAAAGAGAAACAAGGTAGAGAATAGGCCGAAGAAAAGCATCGAGAGCTGACTCAACAAAATGATAAGTTGAGATGACAAGTGATCGGCAAGCTTGCCTTGCAAGGCACAAAGAATATGATATGGGATCAGATCATCGTAGAAGCCGACAAGTTCTGACCCTATGTCTTTGTTGTTGAAGACCTAGAACTTGCTATGAGAGAAGCCAAGAAGCAAGTCCAAATAGTAGAGGCTGAAGTGAACAAAAGACCATTGGAGACCGTAGAAAATGCCATGACCTACCTGAGCTCCTTATCGGACGAGGCCTCTAGTAGTTTCAGTCTTCAAAATAGGGTCGTTGTTGTCTCTACATCCTAAAAGGTGATATCTAAACACAGGATGAAGGAAACAATGTAGGCCAAAATAGAGCTCATTGAGCACAAAATTCGAGGGGTCATCATGCTATCTAAACCTTTGACAAGTAAGGGGCTCCCGTTCTTTTGGTAAGAGATGGGTCCTTTACTGTCCCAGAAGGATTATAAAGAATGCCTAGTAAACTGCCAATCGAATCACACTAAATTCAAAGATATGCAGCAAGCATTGTCACGACTTAGAGAAAAAGTGAATTGGGATGATTTTTCTAATCCTGCCCCAATGGATACCAGCATTGAGCAAGACACGGGCTCGTAGCTTCCTGGAGCAGTTTCCCCCAAAAAGGATTTGGCTGTTGTAGTTGCGATCGCAGGGGGATATTCATCATTGGTCAGTTATTTGGTGAGTTCGATGAAAATGGGGAGTACACAGCCCATGGAAATCGATGAAGTGGACACTGCCAACACCCCTAATAAGCAAAAAATAGAGCCCAGACAACAATTGGTGCAGAAGGGAAATGTGGAGAAGAAGAATGTAGTAAAGGTATAGCAGCAGGTGGAGCCCGAAGCAACCAAATTGTAGATACAAGAATACGTATTTGAAGGGCAGACTCCGAGCAAGTTTGCATCCAAAGAAGAATGGCTGAGGTCTTACTGAGATAGAGTTGACAAAACCTTCGAGGAAACAACATAACTATACATAGAAGCAACGTGTCTGCCTCAGCCCAACGTGGCACTAAAAACTGAATGAGATCATGCTACTGATACCATCAACTTAGCCTTGGAAGTAGGGAACAAGGTGTCTGAGGTCAATGTAAGCCTCTCTAAAGTTCCCACTTCTGACATCATACACCTGAACAAAGAGATTAGAGACATATTGAATACCATACTACTTGAAGCTACTATACAATTGTCCAAGTCAGAGGAGAGTAAGGCGAGGACTTCTAATCTTTTAAGGAATTCGAAGGTGGAAATAAAAGCACTTAAATCCCAAATCAACAATTTACAGAAGGAATCTATACAAATGGAGGGAGCTGGGAAGAAAGGGAGTGTGGTCCAGAAATTGCTCGATGACAAAGATAAAGAGATACAGGATTTGAAAAAGAGGTTAAAAATCCCCGGCTCCCAGCTTGCTTAAGAAAATGAATTGGATGACTTCAAAAAGGAAAAAGAGTCTCTAAATTCCAGTCTTACTGATATCCAGGCTAAGCTGTTGAAGCTTGAACAAAAGGGGCAGCAATGGGAAGCAGATATCCAGCTCCTGAGGAATAGCGAGGAGAAATTAAAAGCTATACTGATAGCTAAGGAGAGTGAGCTTTAGACCATGAATACAAAGAAGGAAATTCAGTCCACGGGTACGACTGAAGAAGTAGACACCAACTTCCTCTCCAAAGCAATGTCCTAGATAGGCCTGAAGGATACCTAGCTCGTTAAACTGAGGTAGCAAGTTGAAGAAGTAGAAAAGGAAAGAGTTAAAGAGAAACAAGGTAGAGAACAGGTCGAAGAAAAGTGTCAAGAGCTGACTCAAGAAAATAATAAGTTGAGCCGACAAGTGATCAACAAGATTTCCTTGCAAGGAATAATGCATATGATATGGGATCAAATCATTGTAGAAGCCGACAAGTTTCAACCCTATCTCCGTGTTGTTGAAGACCTGGAACTTGCTATGAGAGAAGCCAAGAAGCAAGTCCAGATAGTAGAGGCTGAAGTGAACAAAAATCCATTGGAGACCATGGAAAGTGCTATGACCTACCTGAGCTCCTTATCGAACAAGGCCTCTAGTAGTTACAGTCTTCAAAATAGGGTTGTTGTTGTCTCTATATCCTGAAAGGTGATAGCTAAACACATGATGAAGGAAACAGTGCAGGCCAAAATAGAGCTCACTGAGCATAAAATCCAAGAGGTCATCAAGCTGTCTAAACCTTTGACGAGTAAGGGGCTCCCCTTCTTTTGGGAAGAGATGGGTCATTTACTATCCCAGAAGGATTATAAAGAATGCCTAGTAAACTGCCGATCGAATCACAACAAATTTGAAGATATGCAGCAAGCGTTGTCAGGGAAGACCATTTTTGACAAATTGACCAATGATTTTGAGTTATGGTTTGACTTTAAGGCCATGTACTCCAAAGTCCTCAGGGATTCATACTCAGAAGTGATGGAGCTTAAGGCACAAGCTTATGACTTCGCTATGATTCCTTTTCCCTATTCCGATACATGGAGAATCATCTGCCAATATGGGTCAGTCAAGCTCCCACCACACCAGTAGAAATAGTAGTGACAATGCACAAAAGATTTTCCAGGTGTTGCTCGCTCACCCGAATGGTCATTTCTCTCAGAAGGGTCTATACAGTCATCATCAGCCAAATGGGAGTATGGGATATTCTTATGTCTTTTTTGTCCCGTGTTCCACATTTCATACAAGCTGCATCCAATATGCCACATAAGAGGATTTTAGAAGATGTCTTTTTGTTGTAACCAATTTTGATTCCCGAAGGTCGATTTGGGAAACCCAAAATGCTATAAATATACCTCCCGAAGAAGGAGAAGTTTAAACCATTGTAATCTTCTACTGTGTATGTTTTTCAATAAAGTGTTAATATAATCATAGAGCCGAGATCGACATTTTTCACACAAGGATTCTTGTGTAGTTTGCACTTACAATCCGTTATTTCTTTTCTTATGTGAATGTTATTCTAGTTTTCCTTTTCCATTCTGTTTTTATTTCATATCTAAGACTTAGGGTATAATAACTCAGAATTCATACTTGCTATGCTCCATCTATTGTTTCAGGTATTCACCAAAGTTTCTTCCAAAGTTAATGTAGAATTCATTTCTCATAATGCTCTGCATTAATGGTTTGTTCATGTTCCTCCTTTTCACCAGAAAAATATGAATCGACTGTGATCAGGCGGCTACCTTGCCCTTGTGATGAAAACGTTTGCATTTAAGTTCTGATCATCTTTGTTGTAAATCTTGACTCCATCACTCAATGATGTTGTGTTTTTTTTCAACCAATTCCATGAGCGATTTATAGTTTCCATTTGTATATATATATATATATGGCACTGTCATACACTTAGTGAGAGATCCCTCTCGGAAGAGCAGAAGGCTAGTTCTCTCTTCAAAAGTGGTTTTGCTGTTACCTGGAAGTGAGCCCTTCTACAACCTTCGGTTCAATTTCGGTGCTAACAAACTGGTGGCATTGTCGGGGATGAGTTGAAGATCATCCCTGGGAAGAATGACAAAGATTTAGAGGATAAAGAATTCCTGCAGGAAAACATAGATTCTTACATGTGAAGAAGGTTGTATCATTTTCCCTAGCGACTCCACTAAAATATTTTGGGAGATGATTCCACCGAGGAGACCAATGATCATAAAGATGAGATCTCTGAGGACAGATAGAAATTGCTGAAGTTGTTAAGAGGTGGTGCGTTTGTCCCGGTGACTCCAAATCTGCTTCGACCAGTATCGCACTAGATATCCTGGCTTCCAGAAAGATCCACACTAGAGGTAACTCTGATACCAAAATTTTACTCAGTGTGGATAATCCATAAAGGATACTTAGAAATAAAAATAAATAGAAATTGGGTTCTCCATTGTTCAATAATTCATTGTCTCAGGATTTGTACGACTTAGCTGACCCTGAGTGGGGAGTTAGGGCTGAAAAAATGCTAACCAAATCTAAGTAAGAATCTGACCTAAGGAAAGTTGTGGTATACCCTAATATGTTGCAATCTTATCCACCTGATTCCTTGTGGCCAAACCTAGGAACCACACCAAAAGCTGAAGAGATTACCTCTGTCTTTCGAAATACCCAAGTACCCAATCCCTTATCCATTCTTAGCTGATCTGCCTCAATGGATGCTGCTAGATTCACTCCATTGGCTTTACCTCTAGTCCTACATGACCTCCCCATGAATTATGCCCAAAGGATCGCACTCTACGATGGGGAAGGAAATGTTTCAGTGAGGTACCATGTGGATAAGTTTGACGACTTTATTGACCTGGAGGAGGTAGATGATGATGATGTCAAAATGCGGCTATTCACTCAGAGTTTTTCTGGGGAGGCCAAGAAATGGTATAAGGATTTTCCACCTAGGTCTATCTGTAGCTTTGTTGGCTTTCAGACCATATTTCTAGAAATATGGGATGACAAGCAAAGCCCACTACAAGTTTTGTCTCAATATAATAATCTCAAGAAGGGAGGTTTTGAATCTGTCCATGAATTTTCTAGCCAATTCATGCGGGTCTACAACTCGATACCTGCTGATATCAAACCTTCGCCTGAGGAAGCTAAACTCCATTATGCATATGCCTTTGACAATGACTTTGTTTTACTATTAAGAGAAATAAATTCCAACACCCTCCTGGTCATGTTCACTGACCTCCTAGAAGTTGAGGCCAATATGATGGCATGTGGGAAAATTAAACCCAAGGCAGATATTGATAGGAGAAAGGTTCGAGAAGAAGCACACCCCTCTACCTCCGCTTCTTCATCCAGTGATATAAAATTTGAGTTGATTCTCAAAACCATGGAAAATTTTATGGACATGCTAACGGTTGAAGCTAGGTCGGTGAATCGGGAACCAAATGAGCCTCAAATAAGGAATCCAAGTTTCAGGCGGTCGATCCCTCCCCCACTCCAACCCAATAGACCAAGGGATGTGAGGATTCTGAGAAACCCTGAAGAGCACCCGATCAGGACTCCTTTCCATGAAAACTATGTGGCTGCTGAAGATGAGGCTGAGTCCGCTGAAGATCACATCCATCATTTTGGCAACCTGAACTCTGAGATTTACTTGACAAAAGAGGAACATGATATGTTCACTCAAGTAGATGGAAAGACCCTGACAAAGGATTTAGAGAAATCATCATAAAGGGTATATGCATGCTATAGATGATGTCAGGAAGATCAAACTGAGAAATAGGGATGTGGTCATACAGAAGAAAGGTGGCGAATCTACTGGTGACACCTCTGCATCTAAAGGAGGGTTAAACCCATATCAGCCTTCTAGTAGTCATGCCGATCTAGGGAAATAAAATGACAAGCAGAAAGGCCCGATGATGCCTCTAAATGTAGGAAAAGAAAGCAGTAATGCAAAAAAATTGGAACCAATGGCACCCGTAGAGTCGATCAGGACCTTCCCCACATTTGACCTCCAAAACAAGCTAGCTAAACTGAAGATATTGATTCCTTTTAATGAATTGTTGAGGAATCAGGAATACAGAGACACCATCATGCATATGATTATGAATCAAGGGGAAGCTAACCTTGATATCTTGGAGCTGACCAAAGACAATCCTACCATTGTTCTAGGATCTAAGATCGACAGCGTGGATAGAGAAGACGAGGAGGTGCCCCCCTTTTACATGAGCTTGATCATGCATGATATGGTGTAACACAATGCCATGCTGGATTTAGGAGCCTCACACAATATGATGCCTAAAGGAGTGGTGGAAAGCTTGGGGTTGGAGATTATCAGGCCCTACAAAGACTTGTATTCCTTTGACTCTAAAGGGTGAAGTGTCTGGGACTAATCAAAGATATGGTGGTTTCTTTAAATAAAATCCCCTCCAAGGTTGTGGTCATGAATGTTATCATGGGTGACATTCCCCCCAAGTTTGGTATTCTGTTGTCGAGATCTTGGACTTCGAAGCTGAACGACAGATTTCAAATGGACATGACTTATGCTACCATTCTTGTTCGGAATGAAAGCAAGAGGTTATATAGTGAGAAGAGGTTGCCTTATGTAGTGAGAAGTCAGGATCAGCCCAACATCCATCACGTCTATGTCATTGACATAGACTTAGGGTCCTCTATTTTATTCAACGATGTGCTTCCTTGCGACTCCAAGATCAGTGGGCCACAGAAAGATGAAACAAGGGCCAACGAGCTGGGGCCCGAGGAAGGAAGTCAGAAATATGAAGGACTATGGAAAATGTATTTCGACGGCTCTGTGTCCAAAGTTGGTGCTGGTGCAAGTGTGTATATTATCTCCCCCATTAAAGATACCAAAGCTCACTCTTACAAGTTAATTTTTGAATTCTCTAACAATGTAGCGAAGTACGAGGCCTTGTTGCTGGGCTTACATGTACTGAAGGATGTAGGCACGAAAAGGGTCCAAATTTTTGGAGATGCAGATCTTGTGGTAAATCAATTGAATGATGTGTATCAGACTAAACATCCGAGAATGAGATCCTACCGAAACGAAGTGTGGGATATGTTCAAGAATTTCTTCATTGAACACACAGTCCAAGTGATTCCTAGAGACAAGAACACGGTGGTAGATTCTCTGGAAACTGCAGCAGAGATATTTGAAGCTCCAGTGGCACAAAAGAAGAAATATAAGGTGGATATTGAGAACAGACCTTCGATACCAGATAACACCAAACATTGGCAGGTCCTCGAATATGATATGCAGATCAAAATATTTTTGGAGATGTCTGATGACTTTGTCAATACTCACATTGATGAAGGTGGCTCCGACCCCGAAAACCTCCTAGACGTCGAAAGGGAAGGAGAGGAAGCCCTAAATATGGGGAAACTAAAAGACTCCTTGGGAGGCAACGATATAGTCTAGTTGAAAACCAATCATATCCCCAGGGTCCTAATACCCTTAGAGTCTCTTTTTGACCAGAATGATGTAGCCAAAGAGCCTAAAGTCGAGCCCGCCACAGATGCCATCGAAGATATAAATATCGACACTGAATAAGACCCAAAGATTATAAAGTGGTCTAAGAAGTCACCCGCTGTGGAGAAATATGGGTACATGAAGCTGATGAAGAAGTAGACGGATGTGTTTGCATGGAGTTATGAAGATCTCAAAGAATATGACACCTCCATCATCCTGCACACCATTCCAATCAAACCCGGAGAAAAACCTTTCAGACAAAAACTCCAGAGGATCAATCCAAAGCTAGTACCTATCATTGAAAAGGAAGTGAAAAGGTTGTTCGATGCAAAGATAATAGTGACTCTAATATTTTCCAAATGGGTGGCCAATTTGGTTCCTATACAAAAAAAGAATGGGGAAATACAGCTATGTGTGGATTTCAGGATCTATCTCCTCCATTCCCACATCATCGCCTTCGTACCATGCAGTGTAGTGAAGAGCATACTTACACAACCTGACCCTGAAGGAAAGAGAGCCAAATGGGTTGCGTTTCTCTTGGAGTATGACATAGAAATCAAGCCCACAAAGTTGGTCAAAGGGTAGGGATTGGATAAAATGATGACAGACTCCCATTGTGACTCTTTGCGGCTGAATTTTCTTGCTTGTCAGTTCGGTCCAGAGTAGGCCGAGGTGCAGGTGAAGCCAGTTTTCTCTGTGTCCCCTTGGTATGTTGACATTGTTTTTGTATTGCAGAATTTACAACCTCCTACTAGTCTAATCAAAACCTGAGCTAGATCCATAAAACTAAAAGCTGTAAAATTTTGCATCATAGAACAACACCTCTACTGGAAGGACCCTAGGGGGATATTGTTGAATTGTATTCTGGAGGACGAATCTCAATGCGTGTCAAAGGATTTCTGTAATGCCCCGGTTTTGACCCCGTTACATTAGATGTATATGATGTATAAATTGTAAATGATCATGGTGTGGAGTTAAGGGCCAAGGCCCACCATTGATCAGTAATGCTATGTTTTGGATTTAAATTTGTCACCGATGGTATATCGGGGCATACGGCATATATTATGTTGGCCATCATGTAAATATGCATCATAATTAATTAATTGACACAACCAGCTACGATCGCGGTAACTAAATTGAATGGGGCATGATTTCCTAAGGATAAGGGGGGGGTGAAATATTTAACCTATGGGCCAATGGGGAAAAGCCAAATGTCTATGAGAAAACCCATCAAACTATCAACTACCTTTCTTGTCTTTTTCCCCAATCATTTATTTCTGCCAGAATGTGGTTGAGTTAGTTATTGCATGGAATGGGAAGAGTATGGGCAAAAAAATTTGAATTGGGTAGAGACCCATTTTTGAAAAACGTGTTCTGACTTCCTTGGCAAGGAAAATTCCCAAAAACGTATGCCATTCTGCCATGCATCCACGTTTTTCATTTTTTCCTCACCATTCTCCTTCACGTTTTGGGGAGCAGCTGGAGTTTTTCCTGTGTCTTTCATTCCATGTTTTTGGTTGTTGGCTTCATTTTTCCCATGGATTGGAGGTCGTTTTTGTAGTGCCAGGGATTGGGTTGTCTTCCTCACGTTTTGGGAGCTGCTGGTGCATTTTTCCATTCATGTTTTTGTAGTTTCATGTGTTTTTACCATGGCTGTGAAGGGCCATTCATGTTTTTGGCTGTCTCAGCGACTATTGGTCTCACGCATAGGCTATTTGGGACATTTTTCCCTGCTGTGAGTTGTGCTCACTGATAAGCTTCAGGACTGTGTGTTTTCCCCCATGTTGTGAGCCGTTTTTGCTGTTACGTTTGGGGCTGTGTAATTCGTTTCTCCTGTTTAAGCTGTGATAGCTAAATTGATTGCCTAAGTGCAATTGTTGGTCTTTGGACTATGGGAGGGGCAGGGATGTTGGCTTAGATTTGCTTGATAAACTTGGTGGTTGGAAACCACACAGACAGAGCTAGAGGGATGGCCTTCTTCTCCATCACCCCTGAATAGCACTGGAAGGGAATGCAGGGCCTGAGGGACTGTGTAGTAGAGAAGGGACTAATTCCTTGTGTTGGGTGTGTTTGGGTGTTTTAGAGGTCAGGCTAGTTCTAGTGTAGGTGTTCTTAGCTCTGTAATGAGCTCACCAGCTTAGCAATTTGCCTTCTCCAGCTCCTTAATGGCCTGATAAACCCAACTAAGTTGGCTTGGCTGTGTTTTGGTTATCTTTGGCTATGTGTCATCCTGCTAGTTCCCTTATTCCTTGGAGAATCATGCCCAGCTCGGGGGTGGCAGCGTTGCCGAGAGATTGATGAGAACGCTGGCCTATGGTTGGGTGGAACGTTGTAGAGACATAGCTGGTTGCGGATCGAGTTCATCATAAGATAAGTGATCTTGTTTATTTTTCCTCTGCAATCTTAATTTACTGTTAAGGAAGTTGATGAACATGTGAATGAATGCTTGTTTAAATGCATGTTGATTCCGTTGTGCAAGGATAAATAATCATAGCTATGCATAATATACAATTGTAGCTGTGTCTACTAGATAATTGCATCTGTGCCTGACAAAGTCTCATATGTGCATATTTAAGTTCAATGCATATGATTAAGCATTCTGTTTATGTAATTTTTAATCCTGTACATGTTCATGGGCGATTAGCCCGGCTTGATAAAGCTAGTAGTCGCGTCCTCTACGCCGGTCGGAGGCATGGGGACGTGACAGCATGGTATCAGAGCTTTGAGTTGCATCAATGGGCCTCTATGGGCCGAGGAGGAACAACTGACAGATGTGTATCTCATTCTGCCTAGCCGAACCAGTGGAAGACTGTGAAAATTTAAAATTTTGTTGAAATGTTGAGCAGTCGAAAGAACTGGAGAAGTTCCCGTCTGACCGTTTCGGAAGGGTTCACGGAGTTAACCTCCACCGTTGCGGAAGGTTTCATGATCTTCCCATCAGCCGTTGCGGACGGCGAAGCGATTCCACGTCCGACGTGAGAGTCATTCGACCGCCGACGCCGGAACCGTTTGGGGAAAGCCGTGAAAATTTGTCTAAGTGTCAGAACGATCGGAAGGGAAAGTGGTCTGACGTCCAATGTTACGAAAGTCCGTTGACGTCCGATGTTACTAAAGTGGTACGACGTCCGACGTTCAAGTTGTTGCAAGCGCCAAATCGGAAGAGCTGGCGAAGTGGGCGTTCGCCGCTGCGGGCGAATTGGTGAAGTTTTCCATCCACCGTTGCGGAAGACCAAATCATTAAGACTTCCGATCCAAAATTCAGCGGATGTCCGATGTAAGCATTAAATCGAAAGAGGAGCCGATTCGGTGGAAGAGAGAATGGAAGAGGAGCCGATTCGGTGAAAGAAGAGAATGGAAGAGGAGCTGCCATTGCAGAAGGATTGGAGCTTCCGAGAGCCGCCATTGTGGATGCCTAAATGGCTAAACCACCCGATGCGAAAGGCTTTCGACAGCCGATCAGAGAGACAGCCGACACCCGATTTGCATAGGGAAAATTTGAGTTTTCCATGAGATTTTTCTAGCAGATTTTAACTGTTTTCAAAGGGATTTTTGAGCTGTTTTACAGAGAATTTTCAGGGGATAAAATGAGGAAAGAGGCAGCAAGATAATGCGCCAGATTGCACGAAGCCACAAGGGAGAAAGCCCCCTTGACCCCCATCGTCCCCCTCAGATAGACGTTCTTGGATGAAGAACATTTTGTGTGTTTGGGCATTTGTAATTTTATGATTATTCCAAGAGAAGGTAAGTGATTATGATTTATAGCAATGTTATGCATCTAACAATTGTGTTGTTATTAACACGTCTGCAGAGTCATAGTCACCTTCCAGGGCAGTATTCCAAGTAAGTGCAGTTTGGGAAGTAAGTGGTGGTTCAGTATGAGAACCCATGACGGGTATGATGCTCGGGATTCTGATGAGCATGCCCGAGATGCCATGGGAGAAAATGTTCGTAATAGGAATGATGACATTGAGTCTAATGGAAGGAGATTCCAAGAGACACTGTCATATGTTGCAGCCACTATGAGAAGCTTGATTAAAGCCCAGGAAGAGCAGCATTAGTTTAATGCTGCAATGTTGCAGAGTTTGACAGACTTGCATAAGAAGATAGACTTTGGACGAGGTACAGCAAGACCAGAAGGCAGTAAGAGCAGTACTAGGAGAAGGAGAAGAACTTCTAGTGGGTCATCCGATTCTGAAGAATCCAGCGGGGATTCAAGTTCTTCTTCCCATGAAAGAAAAAGAAAGAGACACCATAGGGACCGCACTCGAGATGAATTCAAGAAAGCTAAACCTCCTACGTTTGATGATGAGATAAAGACTGGACAAGAGGATGAAGCTTGGCTTCTTGGTATTAAAAAGTACTTTCAAGTGCATGACTATTCGGGAAACATGAAGGCAAGAGTTGCCATATTCAATTTGAATGGAAGAGAATCCATTTGGTGGGAACACTTCAAGCAAGTAAAGAGGATCAGTGAAAGGAGACTGAAGTGGAAACAGTTCAAGAAGTATTTCAAGCAGAAATACCTATCTGACAGGTATTATGATGACAAGATTAAGGAGTTCCATGAGCTGAGATTGGGACAGCAGACCATGGAAGAGTATGCAAATAAGTTTTTGGAGCTGTTGAGGTATGTCCGGTACATTAGAGATGAAAAGGTGAAGGTCCAACGTTTTCTAAGTGGATTACCTCAGTATTATAGAGACAGAATTGAGTTTTATGAACCTAGAACTCTTGAAGAAGCAATAAGGAAAGCTAAGTATTGCTATGAGCAAAGCAAAGGTAAGTCGGATTTCCATAAGGCATGGAAGGACAAGAAGAACGAGAAGTTTGACCAAAGAAAGAAAGGTTTTAAACCTTCTAACCTTAGGAATCAGCAGAAGCAGCCATCCCAAGCTCCGAGTAAGCCAATTGGAGTGACTGGAGAAAAGCCTAAAGATCCACAACAGAATAGAGGGCCACTTCAATGTTGGAAATGTGGAGGACCCCACATGCGCAGAAATTGTCCACTCGAGAATGAGAGTGCCAGACCAGCTTATAACATTCAAGAAGCAGAAACAGTGGGTCAAGTAGCAAGGGCAGTTCCTAGGATCTACGCAGCACTGGAGGACCGTCAGGCAGATCACCAGTCAGCTGTGGTTGAAGTAGCAGGTAAGATTGCTGAGCAATCTGTTTCTATTTTGATTGACCCTGGTTCTACCCACAGTTACATTACTCCTAGAGTAGTGGAGATTTGTTCCTTTAAGAAAGTAAAGCATAGGAAGTCTTGCCTAGTTTAGCTAGCCACTGGAACTAAGAGAAAGGTCAGTGAAGTGGTAGAGAAATGTCCATTGGTCATGAATGGATTAGCCACTTGTGTAAATCTGAATGTTCTACCGCTTGGTTCCTATGATGTTCTCATTGGAATGGATTGGTTAGAAGCTCATAGGGTGAAGCTTGATTCCTACAATAAGACTTTTGAATGCATGAATGAAGAAGGGAACCCTGTAGTTGTGAAGGGTGTTCCAAAGGTGATTTCAGTACGACAGGTTTCAGCAATGCAGTTAAAGAAGTTCTGTAGGAAGGGTTGCCAGTTGTATGCAACTCAGATTTTGGAGGAAACGAGAGATGAAACTCCTAGGTTGGAGGACTATCAGGTGTTACAGGAATTCGGGGATGTGTTTCCTGATGAGATTCTAGGGCTTCCTCCAAAGAGGGACATTGATTTCACTATTGAACTTGTGCCAGGAGCGGCACCAGTGTCCAAGGCACCCTACAGGATGAGTATACCGGAGATGCTAGAGCTGAAGATGCAACTGCAAGAGTTGTTGGACAAGAAATATATCCGACCGAGTGTATCTCCTTGGGGAGCACCAGTTCTGTTTGTAAAGAAGAAATATGGTACGCTCAGGTTATGTATTGATTACAGACAGTTGAACAAAGTTACCGTGAAGAATAAATATCCTTTTCCTAGGATTAATGACCTCTTTGATCAAATGAGAGGAGCAAAGGTATTTTCTAAGATTGACTTGAGGTTTGGTTACCATCAGGTGAGAATCAAGGATGAAGACATTCATAAGATAGCCTTTAGGACAAGGTATGGGCACTATGAGTTTGTAGTGGTACCATTTGGTCTCACAAATGCACCAGCTACATTTATGTACCTTATGAATAGTGTCTTTAGCAGGTATTTGGATAAGTTTGTTCTTGTTTTCCTTGATGACATTCTTGTATATTCTAAGAATGAGAAAGAGCATGAAGAGCATTTGAGACTGACATTGCAAGTGCTCAGGAAGCATCAGTTGTATGCAAAACTGAGCAAGTGTAACTTCTATAGAGATAGAATTCAGTATTTGGGTCACATTATCTCAGAGGAGGGTATATCTGTGGACCCTAAAAATATTGAAGCCATTACGAATTGGCCTACTCCAAGAAATGTGACAGATGTAAGATCTTTCATGGGACTTGTAGGATACTATAAGAGATTCATTGAGGGATTCTCCAAAGTTGCACATGCTATCACTTCTTTGCAAAAGAAGGGGATGAAGTTCGAATGGACATCGAGGTGTGAAGAAAGCTTCCAGCGGTTGAAGAGTCTTCTCACCAGTGCACCGGTATTGAAAGTTGCAGATCCAGAGAAATATTCTGTGGTATGTACTGATGCATGTGGACAAGGGCTTGGAGGAGTCCTTATGCAAGATAACCACGTGATATGTTATGAGTCAAGAAAGCTGAAAGAGCATGAGAAGAACTATGCTACTCATGACCTAGAGCTTGCAGCCATAGTACATGCTCTCAAGATGTGGAGGCATTACTTGATGGGCAGGAGATTTGAGCTCAGAACAGACCATTGTGGTTTGAAGTATTTGTTTGATCAGCCTACTCTGAATGCTAGGAAAGCAAGATGGATAGAATTTTTATGTGAGTTTTATTTTGAGATCAAGCACATAAAAGAAAAGGAGAATAAGGTAGCTGATGCGCTCAGCAGGAAAATGTAGGAAATTCATGTGGCATCTCTTAGTATTTGCCAATCAGATTTGAGGCAGCAGATTGTTAGTCATGTTGCTGGAGATGAATTGTATGAGCAAGTAAAAGACAAGTTGCAGCAGCAAGGTCTTGAAAAAAGGTATGAGCGATATAAATTGGAAGAAGATGGACTTCTCACTTTTAAAGGTAGAATTTATATTCCGGATGTAGCAGATTTGAGGAGAATTGTCATGGATGAAATCCATCAAGCTCCGTATTCTGGTCACCCAGGATATCAGAAGACGATTGCTATGGCTAGAAAGCAGTACTTTTGGCCAGGTATGAAAAAGGACATGGCTGAGTACATCTCAAGGTGTATGAAATGTCAGCAGATGAAGGTTGAGCATCAACATCCAGCAGGTTTGTTGCAGCCTTTACCAGTTCCAGAATGGAAATGGGAAGTTATTTCCATGGATTTTATTACAAGACTGCCGATGACTTGGAGACAACATGATTCTATCATGGTTGTGGTAGACAAGTTGACGAAGGCATCACATTTTATACCGGTTAAGTCTATGTATGAGGCTGGTGACATTGCAAAGATATTCATGAAGGAGATATTCAAATTGCATGGATTGCCGAAGGCAATAGTCTCTGACCGAGATGTCAAGTTCACTTCCAACTTTTGGAAGGGGTTGTTTGCAGATTTGGGTACAAAGCTAAACTTCAGCACTGCATACCATCCTCAGACAGATGGGCAGACTGAGAGAGTTAATCAGGTGCTTGAAGATATGCTTTGTATGTATGTGATAGACAAACCAACCAAGTGGGAAGATTACTTGCACTTGGTAGAGTTTGCTTATAACAATGGACATCAGACATCCTTGGGGATGAGTCCATATGAAGCTTTGTATGGAAGAAGGTGTAGGACACCAGTGACTTGGGATAATACAGTGAACAGGATTGTGCTTAGACCGGAATTGCTCAGGGAAATGGAGCAAGAGGTTGTAAAGATTAGGCAGAAGCTGAAAGCAACACAGGACAGACAGAAAAGCTATGCAGATAAGCATAGGGTGAACAGGGAGTTCAGTGTTGGAGATCATGTTTACCTCAGAGTGAGGGCAAGGAAGAGTTCCTTGAAGCTTGGAAGTTGTGCCAAGTTGTCACCGAGATATTGTGGGTCGTTCGAAGTGCTTGAAAGAATAGGGCCAGTTGCATATAGACTTGCATTTCCTGCTAGCACTAGGGCTCATAATGTTTTTCATGTTTATTTGCTTAAAAGATATGTACATGATCCTAACCATGTGATAAATTGGGATGTGATTCAGGTGGAACCCGAGGGAGAGTTCCGAATCGAGCCAATGCGCATCCTCGACAGGAAGGTCACAATGCTCTGGAACCGAGCCATAGGGCAGGTAAAGGTGCAATGGGAGCACTTCGGACCTGAAGAGGCTACATGGGAGCTAGAGGATGCCATGCGATTGGCACATCCATTTTTGTTCAATTCTGCGGAACACTGAGGCGATGCTAGTGTAGCATTTTGTTCAATTTTGTAAGCACTGAGGACAGTGCTATTGAAGGGGGAGGGGAATGCAATGCCCCGGTTTTGACCCCGTTACATTAGATGTATATGATGTATAAATTGTAAATGATCATGGTGTGGAGTTAAGGGCCAAGGCCCACCATTGATCGGTAATGCTATGTTTTGGATTTAAATTTGTCACTGATGGTATATTGGGGCATGCGGCATATATTATGTTGGCCATCATGTAAATATGCATCATAATTAATTAATGGACACAACCAGCTATGGTCGCGGCAACTAAATTGAATGGGGCGTGATTTCCTAAGGATAAGGGGGGGGTGAAATATTTAACCTATGGGCCAATGGGGAAAAGCCAAATGTCTATGAGAAAACTGATCAAACTGTCAACTACCTTTCTTGTCTTTTTCCCCAATCATTTATTTCTACCAGAATGTGGTTGAGTTAGTTATTGCATGGAATGGGAAGAGTATGGGCAAAAAATTCGAATTGGGAAGAGACCCATTTTTGAAAAACGTGTTCTGACTTCCTTGGCAAGGAAAATGCCCAAAAACATATGCCATTCTGCCATGCATCCACGTTTTCCATTTTTTCCTCACCATTCTCCTTCACGTTTTGAGGAGCAGCTGGAGTTTTTCCTGTGCCTTTCATTCCACGTTTTTGGTTGTTGGATTCATTTTTCCCATGGATTGGAGGTTGTTTTTGTAGTGCCAGGGATTGGGTTGTCTTCCTCACATTTTGGGAGCTGCTGGTGCATTTTTCCATTCACGCTTTTGTAGTTTCATGTGTTTTTACCATGGCTGTGAAGGGCCATTCACGTTTTTGGTTGTCTCACCGACTATTGGTCTCACGCACAGGCTATTTGGGACGTCTTTCCCTACTGTGAGTTGTGCTCACTGATAATCTTCAGGACTGTGTGTTTTCCCCCATGTTGTGAGCCGTTTTTGCTGTTACGTTTGGGGCTGTGTAATTCATTTCTCCTGTTTAAGCTATGATAGCTAAATTGATTGCCTAAGTGCAATTGATGGTCTTCGGACTATGGGAGGGGCATGGATGTTGGCTTAGATTTGCTTGATAAACCTGGTGGCTGGAAACCACACAGACAGAGCTAGAGGGCTGGCCTTCTTCTCCATCACCCCTGAATAGCATTGGAAGGGAATGGAGGGCCTGAGGGACTGTGTAGCAGAGAAGGGACTGATTCCTTGTGTTGGTTGTGTTTGGGTGTTTTAGAGGTCAGGCTAGTTCTGGTGTAGGTGTTCTTAGCTCTGTAATGAGCTCACCAGCTTAGCAATTTGCCTTCTCCAGCTCCTTAATGGCCTGATAAACCCAACTAAGTTGGCTTGGCTGTGTTTTGGTTATCTTTGGCTATGTGTCATCCTGCTAGTTCCCTTATTCCTTGGAGAATCATGCCCAGCTCGGGGGTGGAAGCGTTTCCGAGAGACTGATGAGCACGCTGGCCTATGGTTGGGTGGAACGTTGCAGCGACATAGCTGGTTGCGGATCGAGTTCATCATAAGATAAGTGATCTTGTTTATTTTGGCTCTGCAATCTTAATTTACTGTTAAGGAAATTGATGAACATGTGAATGAATGCTTGTTTAAATGCATGTTGATTCCGCTGTGCAAGGATAAATAATCATAGCTTTGCATAATATACAATTGTAGTTGTCTCTGCTAGATAATTGCATTTGTGCCTGACAAAGTCTCATATGTGCATATTTAAGTTCAATGCATACGATTAAGCATTCTGTTTATGTAATTTTTAAGCCTGTACATGTTCATGGGCGCTCAGCCCGGCCTGATAAAGCTAGTAGTCGCGTCCTCTACGCCGGTCAGAGGCATGGGGACGTGACAATTTCCATGAAGGGGACTGTGGGGAGCATCATTCCTAGAAATTCACTGCAAACAAGATCTCGAGGGCAGGATTTTACTGGCCTTCGTTGTTCTCAGACATTTATAAGGAAATGACGAGATGTTACTAGTGTCAAATCTTTGAAGGAAGAAGAAAGGTGGTGTCTCTCCCCCTAAACCCTATATCTGTGGAGGCTCCATTTCAGTAATGGGGGTTAGACTTCATTGGTGATATAAAGCCAAACTCTTCTCGACAGCACAAGTGGATTCTGACTGCCACTGGTTACTTCACAAAGCGGATCGAATCCATACCCTCCTAGAGGGCTACAAAAGAACTAATAATGGATTTCATAGAAAACAATGTCCTGGCGAGGTTCCGCTACCCGAAGCGAATCATGACTAACAATGCCCCTGCATTTAAGTCCAAGAATATGATTAATTTCTGCCATAAATACCATATAAGCCTGAATCACTCTATTACTTATTACCCACAGGGTAATGGGTTAGCTGAGTCCTCTAACAAGAGCCTGATGAGGATTATTAAGAAGCTATTAGAGGACAACAAGAAAGCTTGGCACACCAAATTGAAATATGTTTTGTGGGCTGCCAGAATCAGCACCAAAAGGGCCATCGATATGTCACCTTTCTAGTTGGTATATGGGGCCGAGTTAGTTTTCCTCGCCTCTCTGGGTGTCCCAGTCGTGAAATTATTGCGAGATCTGTTAGATGAGCTGAATCCCATTCAAATAAGGATCAACTAGATCATTGAGATTAATGAAGTAAGGGACATGGCTTATGATAAGGTTCAAATACACCAGGATAAGATGAAGAATACCTTCGACAAAAAAATAAAGGAATATGTTTTCCAAGTCGATGACTTGGTGCTAAAATGGGATGCCCCCCATGAAGATAAAGGGAAACATGGGAAGTTTTACCATTTATGGGTAGGTCCTTACCTTATTGCAACTCATAGAGGAGATAACGCCTTCATTTTAAAATATCCAGGTGGGTCGCAGTATGAAGGAGGCACAGTGAATGGGAGGTTTCTGAAGCATTACTTGGAATGAGGGGACTAGGTCCCATGTACCATAGTGTAAATACATTTCACTTTTCTATTAGTACAGGTGGTGAATTAGAAGATTTGAAGCTCGCAGAGAAGGCCCTAAGATCAAAAGAGGTAACCATCCTTTTAAAGTTTGTTTTTGTTTTAGACAGTTAGGTGATAGAATAATTTCAATGGTTGAGGAACCTAGGCTATGGGGGTTCTTTGCTACTTCACTGGGATGATATCATCCCTCATGGAGTCAATTTTTAACACCCAATTAAAATTTGGGCGTGGGTGTTCCTTGCGTTCTTTGGCCCCGTCGAGAAGTGTCGAGTAGGTAGCAAAAGGAGCTGATGGCATGCACAGGGTAAGGCTCAGCAGCAGGATAGTATGAGGATTGGGAAAGTAGAGCTGAGAAGTAGTGGTGGACATGTTAAAAAAAAGTCTCGATCGACAGTTGAAGGTGATCAGAGGGCAGATCAAGGACATCAGATCATTTCGCATGGCAAACTTGCTCGACCAAAGACCACTCTTCATCCTTGCGAAATGGTTTAAATCTCGGACACATCCACTGATCAATATTAGACCCCGCAAATATCTACGGTCGAGAGTCATTCTGCAGCCCAAACTTATGAGGAAATATATGCAAATACGGATTGCAAAAAGTGGTGCAGGCCATTTTGATCAATGGTGCTCGTATGGGCAAAGGCAGATCGACGGATATAATTCATTTCATGATCTGGAGTAGCAAGGGAGGAAACAAAACTTCACCATGCAAAAAAAGGTGGGGTCTGCTCAGATCGACGATCGTGAAGGGAGCTGATCCCGATCGATGGCCAAGCTGCATACACATAGAATAAGAACACGTGTAGAAATGGGAACCCCATAAATCTACAACTTCAGATCGTGGAAGTTGAATCTATGGCATGAGCCGCCCGCAAAATGCGCGAGGGTTATATTGTATAAAAAACTATAAAGAGGCCCACATGAAGCTACAAAGATTTGTCTTTTCTGAACCCTCAAAGCTATCAAATATCCAAGATATGATCAAAGCACTAGCCCGGACCAGCCAGGGGACCACGTTGCAGGACAAGGTAGGCCCTTGATTACTCCCTCAGTATTATTTGAAAAATTGTCTCAATGGGGGTGATGGAGGTGAGAGATGAGATAGAACCAGAGGTATTAGGTTGGGATATAGAGTAACACCTATTAGATGTGAGCTCTGATGTTTGTGATACCATCCTGATGGGAGAAACTATTGAAACCGCCAGGGGAAAATTAGAAGATCGTAAGAACCAGGGTATGGATACCTACGGTGTTTTTAAGTCTTTCTTTCATTTATTCTCTGTTAACCCAACTCCCAGTGCCCTGAGTTTGTCGAGTGGTGTGTAGATAATTTCTCTGCCACTGAAGGGGTTATCATGAATAAGTCTAAGTCCAAAATCCTTTGCCGTGTTCGAGCCTCCGTCATCCACAAAACCATTGATATCCCCAACACATTCGTCGATTTATCCGGAGACTACCAGGAAGAAGACATTATACACTATTTTAGAGAGCCTACTGATGAAAGTAAAGAATCCTTCCTGAAGAACTGTTCTAAGCCTAATAGTGGACCCATTGACCTATCTTACCCCATTGACCTCAGCCTGTTCAACGAAGAAACTTAGTGGTGCATATCCCTAGCCAGTCAATTCCTAGGTCTAGATACTAACACATACATTTTAGATTCATTGTTGAGTCTTTTATTTGTCTTAGATACTTGCCCAGCCAAACCTGAATTGCTTGGATAGTCAAGTCAATATTGTCGCCTTATGTTTGATGAGTTCTTAGCCGAGAACATTCGTTCTTAGTTAGCGAACTTCCACGACTCCAGAACATTTAGGTTCTAGTCCTTTTTGCTGAGGATGTTCATATCCTACAATGAGGAAGATTTCCAGGTACCAGAGTTGGCCCTCACTACTGAAATGGCCACTGATTACTATAAATTCATGAACCAATTGATGGTCGAAATATATGAAGTTTTCTTTCAAGAGAGGCTACCTAGGGTGTTGCCGAAAATGAGGCAAATGCTGAAATTTTCAAAAAGCAAGATGATAGGGGATTGGTTCCTCTCAGATTTTGGGACCACCATAAGACTATATGGCTTTGTACATCCACCGTACATCTTGTCGACTTTCTTGACACCCAGGATTTTCTACTTGGAATTAATCCAGCCAAAAATTATGGTCGAAGAGGAACACTTCTTGAGCTTCAAGAAGTATTTGAATTTGGTTTTTCCTTAGCAATTAGGACCATACACAGTCAGAAATATGGTTGCACTGACCGTAGTCTCCAATTCGCTCAGAGGCATGGAATTTACCCAAGACCAGGAAATAAATTATGATCCTCACTAGGTTATCTCCAAGAGAAGAAAAGCTCTCAAATTTTGGCCCTTTGAGCACATGGAGGTTCCTGGAATCAGAGAAAAAGTGAATTAGGACAATTTACCTAATCCTTCCCCAATGGATACCAGCACCAAGTAGGACACAGGCTCGCAGCTTCCTAGAGCAGTTCCCCCCCAAAAGAAGTTGGCTTCTATAGTTACAATCGCAGGGGGATATTCATCATTGCTCAATTATTCGACGAGTTCGATGAAAAGGGGGAGTACACATCCCATGGACACCGATGAAGTGGACACTGCCAGCACTCCCAAGAAGCCAAAAATAGAGCCCAAATAGTAATTGGTGTAAAAGGGACATGCAAAGAAGAAGAATGTAGTAAAGGTACAGTAGCAGGTGGATCCTCAAGTAGCCAAATTGTATATACAGGAATACATATTTGAAGGGCAGACTTCATGTGATTTTGCATCCAAAGAAGAATGGCTGAGGTCTTATAGAGATAGAGCTGACAAAACCTTCGAGGAAACAACAGAACTACATAGAGAAGCCACGTGTCTGCCTTAGCCCAACGTGGCACTAAAATCTGTATGGGATCATGCCACTAATACCCTCAGCTTAGCCTTGGTAGTAGGGAACAAGGTGTCCGAGGTCAATGTAAGCCTCTCTAAAGTTTCCACTTCTGACATCATACACCTGAACAAAGAGATCAGAGACATACTGAATACCAGACTGCTTAAAGATGCTATACAATTATCCAAGTCAGAGGAGAGTAAGGTGAGGACTTATAATCTTTTAAGGAAGTCGAAGGTGGAAATCAAAGCACTTAAATCCCAAATCAACAATTTACAGAAGGAAGCTATACAAATGGAGGGAGCTGGGAAGAAAGGGAGTGTGGTCCAGAAATTGCTCGATGACAAAGATAAAGAGATACAGGATTTGAAAAAGAGGTTAAAAATACCTGGCTCCCAGCTTGCTCGAGTAGATGAATTGGCTGACTTCGAAAAGGAAAAAGAGGCTCTGAATTCCAGGATTAGTGATAGCCAGGCTAAGCTATTGAAGCTTGAAGAAAAGGCGAGGCAATGGGAAGCAAATATCCAGCTCCTAAGGAATAGTGAGGCGGAATTAAAAGCTAGACTGACGGCTAAGGAAAGTGAGCTTTAGAGCATGAATAAAGAGAAGGCAATTTAGTCCACAGGTATGACTGAAGAAGTAGACATGAGCTTCCTCTCCAAAGAAATGTCCCAGATAGGCCTGAAGGATACTAAGCTCATTATGTTGAGGTAGCAAGTTGAAGAAGTAGAAAAGGAAAGAGTTAAAGAGAAACAAGGTAGAGAACATGCCGAAGAAAAGTGCCGAGAGATGACTCAACAAAATGATAAGTTGAGCCAACAAGTGATCAGCAAGCTTGCCTTACAAGGCACAAAGCATATGATATGGGATCAGATCATCGTAGAAGCCAACAAGTTCCGACCCTATCTCTGTGTTGTTGAAGACCTGGAACTTGTGATGAGAGAAGACAAGAATCAAGTCCAGATAGTAGGGGCTGAAGTGAAAAAAAACCATTGGAGACCATAGAAAATGCCATGACCTACCTAAGCTCCTTATCGGATGAGGCCTCTAGTAGTTATGGTCTTCAAAATAGGGTCGTTGTTGTCTCTGCAGCCTGAAAGGTGATAGCTAAACAAAAGATGAAGGAAACAGTGCAGGCCAAAATAGAGCTCACTGAGCACAAAATCTAAGAGGTCATCAAGCTGTCTAAAACTTTGACGAGTAAGGGGCTCCCATTCTTCTGGGAAGAGATGGGTCCCTTACTGTCCCAAAAGGATTATAAAGAATTCCTAGTAAACTGACGATCAAATCACAACAAATTCGAAGATATGCAGCAAGCATTATCAGGGAAGACCATTTTTGAAAAATTTGTCGATGATTTCGAGTTATAGTTTGACCTTAAGGCCATGTACTCCAAAGTCCCTAGGGCTTCATACTTGGAAGCGATGGAGCTCAAGGCATAAGATTATGACATGGCTATGATGCCTCTGCCCAGTTCCAATACATGGAGAATCATCCACCAATATGGGTCAGTTAAGCTCCCACCACACCAGTAGAAATAGCAATGACAATGCACAAAATATTTTCTAGGTGTTGCTCGCTCAGCCGAATGGTTGTTTCTCTCAGAAGGGTCTGTACAGTCATCATCAGCTAGATGGGAGTATGGGATATTCTTATGTCTTTTTCTTCCCGCATTCCACATTTCACTGTTTGGCTATTTCATACAAGCCTCATCCAATATGCCACATAAGAGGCTGTTAGAAGATGTCTTTTTGTTGTAACCAATTTTGATTCTTGAAGGTCGATTTGGGAAACCCAGAATGCTATAAATATACCTACCAAAGAAGGAGAAGAGGTTGAAACCATTGTAATATTTTGTTGTGTATGTTTTTCAAGAAAGTTTTAATATAATCGTAGAGCCGAAATTGACATTTTCCTCACAAGGATTCATGTGTTGTTCGCACTTATAGTCCGTTATTTCTTTTCTTATGTGAATGTTATTCCAGTTTGCCTTTTCCATTCTGTTTTTCTTTCATATCTGAGACTTAGGGTATAATAGCTCAGAATTCATACTTGCTATGCTCCGTCTATTGTTTCAGGTATTCACCAAAGTTTCTTCCAAATTTAATGTAGAATTCATTTCTCACAATGCTCTGCATTAATGGTTTGTTCATGTTCCTCCTTTTCACCAGACAAATATGAATCGACTGTGATCGAGTGGCTACCTTTCCCTTGTGATGAAAATGTTTGCATTTAAGTTCTAATTATCTTTGTTGTATATCTTGACTCCATCACTCAATGATGTTGTGTTTTGTTTCAACCAATTCCATGAGCGATTTATAGTTTCCATTTATATATATATATATATATATATATATTTGGCACTATCATACACTTAGTGAGAGATCCCTCTCGGAAGAGTAGAAGGCCAGTTCTCTCTTCAAAAGAGGTTTTGTTGTTACCCAGAAGCGAGCCCTTTTGAAACCTTTGGTTCAATTTTGGTGCTAACACATAAGTAGGAGTTTCTCTAACAGTGAAGCATCAGGTAGAAGTTCAACGACAAGGAAGGGTGTTGGAAACTAACATTCAATGGGAAGAACCGACTCGACACAGTGAACTAAGTGAAACGAGGTAAAACCAGTGGAAGTTTCAAGGATCTCTCCATTGTCACAAAAGTGGTACTGGGATAGATCAGACGGATCTTCCACTGTCGAGGATGGGAAAGGTATACTGGAAGTAGAGATCACGTAAATGGTTTTGTTGGTGTTCGAGGAAGAAATTGGAGGGTATATCTCCTCAAGGACATTAATGTAGGACTCATGGGAGTGCTTGCAAAGGTCACTGATGAACGATTAGTACTCATAAAATTTTGGGAAATGGTGTGAATAATGACCATATAAGACACAAATTAAACATGGATGGCTGGTGCAGAGCGATTTGTTCTTAACAGCAGGTAGGTACAGTACATTGACCACTGGGACATCATCGTTATCAACTACAGTGCACATGTGGGTGTGAAGTATAGGAAAAATAGGACACTTTTGTGTCACATGGCCTTAGACATCGCATAACAAACATGTAGGAGGAGGACATGGTTCTATCGTTGTTTTGGGTGTCTTTCCCCTAGTCCACTTGGGAGGAGGGGGGGTAGGATTAGAGACAAGAGAAGTCATTGGTGTACCAAGAGGTGGGTGAAAAATCATCTCAATAGGTTGGACGAGAGTTAACACAATATAGGGAGTTGGGTGTGGGGTAGGTGGATCGAGATACCACACATGAATACCCAAAGTGAAACCAGGAAGGTTGAAAGTAACCATGACGAGATTACTCATGATCCCAGAAGGTGGAAAGAGGAAGAGAATCATGTGGACATGGAATGAACCCCAATAATTCCTTGAGGTCTGTGGTTGAGGTTGCGACTGAGGTTGCGGGGAGTTTGAAACAATACCAGATGTGATAGTACACAAATATGATAGATCAGTCAGCGAGGGAGGAGATGGTAAGGAGAAAAAGGTGTTCTTCATAGGAGTGCTGGAAAATAAGCCTAGGCCAACGTTAGAAAAAGAAGGTATGGCCACGTTGTTGATGGTAGTGTCGATAGTAGGAAGGACATGTTCTGGTGTTCGGTCCCTTTGGATCATAGTACATCAATTGGTTGATGGTCACGATCTTCCCTACATCATGAGGGAACATCAAGAGTTTAAAGACGATGGATGCAATGAATTACATTGCATACATATAATTGCTTCCTAGGAGAAGGTTGTAGTCGAGTTAGGAGTTTAAAACCTTAATGTCAATCAACACTGTTTTTCTGGATAACTCAACAAGGACATTCATGAGGACTCCCTGGGGTTGAGAAACATGATGAAGAGTGGCAGAAAAAGGTTGAAGGGTTAGGGATCCAATTTTTCGCCAAACAAAGGTTGACATAACACAGGTGGATTACCCTCATCAATGATACATTGATGAATGACCAAATTATTAATTGTGACTGGAACTTGGAAGGAAATGGATGATGGAATCCAGGGTTCTCCTTGATCCAGGTTGAAGGTGATCAACCTAAAGTCAGAGGGATCAACGACACCTAACATATGCTTATGACTCCAATACAGATAAAAAAATCTTATTAGTCCTTAACATATAAAAATACTTATGACAGGATTTGACAAAGAGTTTTCAGGATTAAAAAATTGTAGTTTACATAAAATTCAAATAAAAAATTACGTCATATCATCCCACAAAATGCAGATTATAGTGGACGTTAGAATTGGTTAATCTCTATATGTTTGAAAGGTTCCTCGATAGATCATACTATGATGTGGGTTATTTTCATGGTTCCAATCGTATGAATGACCCACTGTTTTGAATTTGGTATTGTCATTGTTGTCGTTCTCTCACTATTACAAAATAAGAAATTAATGAATAAAAAATGACTAAAATCCAGCTATAAATGACTATTTTTGAGTCGGTGACTAATAGTATCTAATTTCCACTATCTTATAGCTTGAGTAACTTAGTCGTATTTCACTTAGTCATTAATATGTTTACTTATTAGTAATTGATTTAGTCATTGATAGTCAATGATTTAGTCATTGATTTAGTCACTGATTTAGTCACTGATTGCAATAATTAACGACCAAATATATGACTAAATAAAATACTAGAGGATAACATATTAATGACTAAGCTAAATATGACTAAATGTTAGTCACACTATAAGATACAGGAAATTAGCTACTAATAGTCGTATATATGTGAATTTAGTCATTTTTGTAGTCACAAATTTATGATAGGGCACGGAGGAATCGAACTACCAACCTCCTGTCTATAATTAGGCAGGTTCTCTACCATTGAGCTAGCACCTTTTAATAATTTTTTAATGCTTGATAATGATGATATTCAAACAAATTTTACATCATTCAAGCATACAAAATAATTATTATCAAGTTACTATAGATCCATAATGGCTTACCCCGTAGTAGTCCTTCAAGTCCTTCTTGCACTTAATAAATGCATTTGAAAGACTTGAAAGAATATTACAAGGTAACCATTATGTATCTATAGTAAATTTATAATCATTATTTTGTATGCTTGAATGATGCAAAATGAAAAAATCCCAGAAATTTATAGAAATAACAAGCATGCATCCAATGTTAAACTATCTACTGAGTCATCTAGAGTCATGCCAAGATATCTGATTTGAGAGAAAATTCATCTGTAACTTGAAGATAGTGGTGGATGATGTCATGGAAAGGAGAATTTTAGTTTATATAGAAGCAAAGGATGAGAAAATGGAGCAACTCATCACCCAAAATGTATATAGAATAGTAATAAGAAACATACAACTAAGTCCATTTCACATCAAGAAGAATGGCCATTAACTCTAAGTACTCTTAGCCACTAGATAAATGGAAATGAAATGAGATGAAATATTAGCAACAATACCTTCAATTTTTCTTGCTGACAAGAAGTATGAATACTTATGTGATCATTTTATTCAAAGGTGACTTAAACAACCACTAACCTGAAATCAAGGCAAGAAACCATGTTCAGATTGATATATTAATAAAATAAAATAAAAGTTAAAGATAGACTATTCCAATCCCACTATCATTTATACCTCGAAAGAGAACTAGCAAATATCCCACAACTATTCAACTTTGTCCAAAATTCCAACTTGGAATGCCATAGTTTAAACATAACAAAAATAAATTGAAAACATGAAAGTAGTAATTTACTCTACTGTTCTATTGGATGCAGAGTCCCATAGATGTATAACAGAATTAGTCAAGAACATGCAATAAAATTATAAATAGAAAAAAAGAAGAGAACAATGTGGTTTAGACCTTCCTTAATTTCTATACTCGAATATATATTGCGATCACACTTTGTCTCTTAGGAGACAAGTCACTAACGAAACAATGGAAATACCTGAGAGAGAGATAGATAGGTAGTTGTAGGGAATATTGAGACAAATACATACCTCAAAGTATTAATCAAAATAGTCTAGAAATGAGGATGAACTTTCAATCCCATTGCTGGAATAAATGATAGTCTTTTAGGACAGTCATGCATCAAGAAAATAGAATCTTTTTTCAAATGTGCAGAGGCAGGAAACTCCTTCCTAATTAGCAATGTATCAGGAATGGACATAAAAACAAAAAATGGAATAAAACAAGTCTCGTGCTAAGACTTCTAATCCATAGTACTTGTATTTTAATTATGACATATATGGTCCATAGTTTTTTCTCATATAATAAAAAATATCATAAAGAAAAAAAATACATAAGATGAAAAATAACTTTTCCTGAGAAAATGTATATGCCAACCCAGGCCTATTTATAGCTCTCATTTCAACTTCAGCCATTTGTCTTCTAAATGTAAGGCAAACGTTTCTCACAATAAATTGTCTTTACCTTAATATCCCTAAGAAGGATTCCATGCATCCTTTAATTCCTCCTAAACACTGTGCTAGCCTTTCTAACTCCAAATTGTACTTCCGTTTTTAGTTTTTTCATTGTTGCGCGAAAGAATGTTGGAATTTATTCTTACAAGGAATAGTAAAATAGTCTTTGGACATTGTGAAACTTCATTTAATTTGACTATAAAAAAACTGTTTAGAAACCTAATATTTACAAGAATTTAAGAAGACAAAATAAAAAAACATCAAGAAGAAACTAATCTATAATTTTTCAGATATATTCAAATCCAACTTATGATTCCATCAATCAATGGCAATATGTATTTCTCTATCATTTTCAATGTCACTCCATTTCACCTTACCAAACATATTTCCTTACTAAAAGCATTCATTTTCCATGTCACATCATGCCAACGATGTAATTCTAATTCATTCTAGATGCCTTTCAGATGTTAGGAATATTTCCCCTTGTCTTGACTGTGATACAATGATCATGTTGGGCTAAAGGATCCTTGCAATGGATATTAGACCATCCTCAACACTGCTCTATGGATACTCATTAAAAATATTTTATATTTTCATGAGCATATGTTTGCATGATTGTGAGAGAAGTATATATTGGTCCAAAATAACTATTTCTGTGGAAATTATAATCTACCAAACCAACCAGAGTACAAAATAAAGCAATGCCATTTGTTTGTTTATTTGATCTAATCTTTCCATCCGATACTTCCAAGTCAGCAAGGTCAATAATTTCCATCTGGTTTTTATTCAACAAGTCTAACAGGATATGCTTTTACAGGGTAGCACATGCCATATCATTTTCACATAATTCATTAACTATCGATAATCCAAGACTCCTTTTGGCTTCTCTTTCAACTTCATTTATTGATTACCAATCAAGTTCCACTAGATAGAGTAAATCGTATTAAACCAAATTGCATTGTACTTGGGAAACCTAAGAGATGGTCAACTCCACAAGATGACGACCAAGTTGCAACAAAAAAAACCTTTTGTTACATTAATCCTTTGTGGATGCACAAATTATTTACACTAACTTCTAATAAAATACATAAACGTTGTTTTATTTTCTTTGCTTCCTCAAGGATCATAGACTTGTACAATTTTTGGTGCTTGTTTTCCTAGACTTTATTATATATATTATAAATGAAAGGTCCATTTTAGAATCCAAACCTACCACAAAGTAGCCTCTACACCTTTCGCGGAAAATGCACCTTTTTTAATCTCCTCTACAAGATTATCCACATGTCCATACATGGAATAGTACCTGAAATGATATTGTTTGAAGAAGGTCGTTAAATGCATGAAACTTGCAACAATTCTACTAGATGCATGTTGAATGGAAACATATTGAATGGCTAAGTTCTCTTTCATCAACTAAAATGTTTTATTCACTTTCAAAGAAACACCAATTTAGCTTTAAATGGCATAACTCACAACAACATGCAAATGTGATGATGTAGACAAAGAATGAAACGTCTCCAAATTCAGATCAGGAGGAATCCTACTTGAGAGGCATGACCAAAATAAAGAAATAAATGTAGGAAATATATGAACCTATTCCTACTTACAACTGTATTAATGATATATACTTTTGTAGATTTGCAAATCTTTTGGCATTTTTTAGATGGATCTGTCTTCACATTAAATCTTATTCAATAACTAAAAAAACAATTAATAGGAAAAGACATATTATCTGAACAATCTCTATAAACAACAGAATAATGTGGATGTTTTGGAGTCATCATGAGAAAACCATTTTTCAAAAACAAGGTAAAGGGGAAATTTAACACATTACAACAATTTAAAGTAATGAATACCAATGAAAAATGCTTGTTTAATTCAAATATGTGTATTTTTAATTTTTTATATTTTCCATTTTTTTCCTGATCCAATTCAGACTCTTCACTCTTTTATCTCGCCGATTTTTTGTTGATTTCAGTTTTGTTAAACGTTACCCAGGATATGTATGGGATTATTTACCTTCAGTTTATGCATTTTCTAGATTTTGAAACCAAAAGATACAAAATCAGGTGTGAGAAACAATGTTGGTTTGACAATGAAAATTCTCGTTTAGGCTGTAGCATTCTTCTTTTTGAAAACATCCTCCAAATATTACTATTGACTGCATTTACTCTATTGTTGTCACAAGAATAAAATAGGTCAAAATTTACTATTCTTTCTACCAAATATAGAATAACCAACACCTATTTAAAACATGTACTATTACTTAGCCAAGGTGAACCAACACCTATGTGAAACATGTACTAGTAATCACATATCATAAGGTGAGACATCAAACTTAATAGGTGTTACAGCTGATTTTACCACACATGGTGGATCACACCTTTATGGCCTTCCTTGTCCCTCTACAAGGTATTTAGACCCCATGGACCATTTTTGTACCTTTGATGTTTCCAATATCATCCCTAAAAACATGAATTATTTGCTATACATGAATTGTAAACCTATTCTCTTGTATATATGCGGATATGACCCTCAAACCCGCATACATCGGGATGTGTGCAAAAGGCCAAATAGTTTTGGAGTTTTCCTTGATGTGGATCCGAGTCACTTGTCTCTTGGCCTTCCATATGCCTTGAGATTGCTTGGATTTGACCTTCCATTACCCCATTGCAACAATATATAAGGAACCCTTTGGATACATTGAAAGGGGAGGAATTGAAGAGCAAGAAAACTATAGTCCATTGCTGCTAGAGCTTATACTTGAGTTTGCATCCCTTTGTCCCTTGGAGCACTTTGTGTTCTTTTCAAGCTTGCCTTTGCTTGTGATATTTCTATCGAGAGATGGAGGATTGAAGTGGTGGAGGCCTAGGTGGAGGACTCACTTTCTCCGATTCGCAGACGTGCCGATAGAGGTTGTCACTATTGTAATCTCTTATTTATATTAATAGAAATATCTTTTCTTGTCCAATAATGTGTATTTGAATGAGTATTGAATCCATGGATGCTTTTAAATGCTTATATGTTATTGATTATATATTCTAGAGTAGGTCTAACAAAATTATATAACATGCTTGTCTTGTTTACTGAGTGTTGAGAGAGCAAATTGATAATACAAGCGAGAGTGGAAAAGCTCAATGGGGAACTACATCAACCGTTCAGAATAAGGTATGTTTCGAGATCCTTTAATGTTAGATGTTTGGTTTTTATTGCATATAGGAAAGGATTGATTTCTATGGTTATCCTGTCTATTGTGGTACCCTAAGCCATAGGAAGTTTTCTCTGTAACAAAATTGGCGACCATATTGGGGAGTTCCTAGTCATTTCCTTTGGGGCTTTTATTGGCATTCAATGTTCTTGAATTGCTCTAATTTATCTGTTTCTAAGTCGGGTCTGGGGGCATGTTTTCCTGGTAGTGTCTGATAGGAGTAAATGTTTTCTCAAATTGTCTATTTACCTTATTTTTTATCTCTTTTTCTTCCTGTACACGAGTTTTGTCTTCATAGTCGCGTGTACACACGGTTTTTACTGGGATATCCATGTATATACATGGGTTTTCTGCACACAATCGTGTATGCCTTGAGTTTTGCCTTTTTGGGGAAGATTAAGTGTTGATGGGTGAGTTTGGATGATTGCTGAGTCTTCTTGGCTGCTTTTAGAGTCTGTATACACCTCTGTTTCTGACCAAAGATGCTTTTTAGTTTGAATTTTTTGAGAATTTTCTTAACATTGCATTTTCTATTTTTTGTTTTGGGATTAGTGCATTAGGTCTCTTTTACCTTAGTGCCTTTCTTGGGTGTTTTTTGAATAGTTCTTGTAGAGTCTGGGGGTTGTAGGGTCATACTTTTGCTTTATTATCTCATTTTAATTCAAAAAATACAAAACTACTTGCTTTTTGCATCATTATGCATTA